>JAKSZT010054335.1:33577256-33703647 GCA_026826555.1 Tolypeutes matacus | reverse complement strand
ACAGAGCAGCTAAAATTGAAGAGAGAAAAGAACAGAGAGAGAAAAGAATGGAAAAAATGGAGCAGGGGCTCAGAGAGTTGAATGACAACACAAACGCAAGAACATACGTGTCATGGGAGTTCCAGAAGGAGAAGAGAAAGGAAAAGGGGCAGAAAGAGTATTTGAGGAAATAATAGCTGAAAATTTCCCAACTCTCATGAAAGAAATGAACTTACATGTCCAAGAAGCACACCGTACCCCAATGAGAATCAATCCAAATAGACCTATGCCAAGACACATATTATTCAGAATGTCAAATGTAAAAGATAAAGAGAAAATTCTCAGAGCAGCAAGAGACAAACAAATGATCACGTACAAAGGACGTCCAGTAAGACTTAGTGCAGATTTCTCTTCAGAAACCATGGAGGCAAGAAGACAGTGGTATGATACCATTAGGAAAATGAAAGAGAAAAACTGCCAGCCGAAAATTCTTTATCCAGCAAAACTGTCCTTCAAATATGAAGGTGAATATAAAGTATTCACAAACAAACAGAAACTAAGAGACTTTGCAAAAAAGAATCCACCTTTGCAGGAATTATTAAAGGAAGCCTTAGAACCTGAAAGAAAAACACAGGACAGAGAGGCTTGGAGGAGAGTATAGAAGAAAGAAAAGCAGAAAGGATAGCCAAAAGAGTAAAAAGAAAGACAAAAATAAGATGACATATGAAAACCAAAGAATAAAATGGAGGAAATAAATAGTGCATTTTCAGTAATATCATTGAATGTGAATGGATTAAATTCCCCAATCAAAAGATACGGGCTGACAGAATGGATAAAAAAACATGAGCCATCCATATGCTGCTTACAAGAAACTCACCTCAGACCCAAGGATACAAGCCGGCTGAAAGTAAAAGGTTGGAAAAAGATACTCCATGTGAATAGTAAACAGAAAAGAGCAGGGGTAGCTATACTAATATCAGACAAAACAGACTTCAAATGCAAAAAACTGATAAGAGATGCGGAAGGCCATTATATATTAATAAAAGGGACGATCCTCCAGGAAGATATAACAGTCATAAATATCTACACACCTAACCAGGGTACCCCAAAATATATGAGACAAACTCTGAAAAAACTGAAGGGAGAAATAGACATTTCTACAATAATCGTCGGGGACTTCAACACCCCTCTCACATCATTAGATAGAACAACTAGACAGAAGATCAACAAGGAAACAGAGAACTTGAACAATATGATAAACAAGTTAAACCTAACAGATATATACAGAACACTGCATCCAAACTCAGCGGGTTATACATTCTTCTCAAGTGCCCATGGCTCTTTCTCCAGGATAGACCACATTTTAGGTCACAATGCAGCTCTCAATAAATATAAAAAGATTGAAATTATATACAGCACCTTCTCAGATCATAATGGAATGAAACTAGAAATCAATAACAGACAGGAAAAAAGGAAATTTGCAAATGTGTGGAGACTGAACAACACACTCCTAAATATTCAGTGGGTCAAAGAAGAAATTGCAAGTGAAATCAGTAAATATATTGAGACAAATGAAAATGAGAACACAACATATCAAAACTTATGGGATACAGCAAAGGCAGTCTTGAGAGGGAAATTTATAGCCCTAAATGCCTACATTAAGAAACAAGAAAGAGCTAAACTCAAAGATTTAACTGAAAAACTTGAGAAACTAGAAAAAGAACAGCAAACCAATCCCAAAGCAAAAAGAAGGAAAGAAATAAAGATTAGAGCGGAAATAAATGAAAATGAGAACAGAAAAGCAATAGAGAAAATCAACAAAACCAAAAGCTGGTTCTTTGAGAAGATCAATAAAATTGACAAACCCCTCGCTAGACTAACAAAGAAAAAAAGAGAGAAGATGCAAATAAATACAATCAGAAATGAAAGGGGGGGAAATTACAAATGACCTCACAGAAATAAAAAGAATCATAAGAGGATATTATGAGAAACTATATGCCAACAAACTAGACAACCTGGATGAAATGGACAAATTTCTAGAAACTCATAACCAACCTACACTGACACAACAAGAAATACAAGAACTTAACAAACCAATCACAATTAAGGAGATTGAATCTGTCATCAAAAATCTCCCAGCAAAGAAAAGTCCAGGACCAGATGGCTTCACAGGTGAGTTCTACCAAGCATTTCTAAAAGAATTAACACCAATCCTATTTAAACTCTTCCAAAAAATTGAAGAGGAGGGAAAATTACCCAACACATTTTATGAAGCCAACATCACCCTAATACCAAAGCCAGATAAAGATTCCACAAGAAAAGAAAATTACAGACCAATCTCTCTCATGAACATAGATGCAAAAATTCTCAACAAAATACTTGCAAATCGAATCCAACAGCATATCAAAAGACTTATACATCACGACCAAGTGGGATTTATTCCTGGTATGCAAGGCTGGTTCAACAGAAGAAAATCAATCAATGTAATACAGCACATTAACAAATTGAAGGGAAAAAAACCACATGATCATCTCAATAGATGCAGAAAAGGCATTCGACAAAATCCAACATCCTTTTTTTGATAAAAATACTTCAAAAGATAGGGATAAAAGGAAAATTCCTCAATATGATAAAAGGCATATATGAAAAACCCACAGCCAACATCATACTCAATGGGGAAAGGTTGAAAGCTTTCCCCCTAAGATCAGGAACAAGACAAGGATGCCCACTGTCACCATTGTTATTCAGCATCGTACTAGAAGTTCTAGCGAGGGCAATTAGACAAGACAAAAAAATTAAAGGCGTCCAAATAGGAAAAAAGGAAGTAAAACTCTCACTGTTTGCGGATGACATGATCCTGTTTTTAGAAAATCCTGAAGCATCCACAACAAAGCTACTTGAACTAATAAATGAGTTCAGCAAAGTGGCAGGATATAAGATCAACACGCAAAAATCAGTAATGTTTTTGTACACTAGTACTGAACAATCTGAGGAGAAAATCAGGAGGAAAATTCCATTTTCAATAGCAACAAAAAGACTCAAATAACTAGGAGTGAATTTAACCAAGGAAGTACAGGAACTATATGCAGAAAACTACAAAACAATGCTAAAAGAAATTTTAAAAGACCTAAACAAATGGAAAGATATTCTGTGTTCATGGATTGGAAGAATAAATATCGTGAAGATGTCAATCTTGCCCAAACTGATTTATAGATTCAATGCAATACCAATCAAAATCCCAACAGCTTACTTTACAGAAGTAGAGAAGGCAATTACCAAATTCATCTGGAAGGGTAAGTGCACCCGAATAGCCAAAAACATTCTAAAAAAGAAGAGCAATGTGGGAGGAATTTCGCTGTCTGACCTTGAAACATATTACAAAGCTACAGTGGTCAAAACAGCATGGTACTGGCATAAAGATAGACATATCAATCAGTGGAATAGAATTGAGTACCCAGAAATAAACCCTCACCTATACAGTCAACTGGTTTTTGACAAACCTACCAAGCCCACGCTGATGGGAAAAAACAGTCTCTTCAACAAATGGTGTTAGGAGAACTGGGTATCTATAACCAAAAGAATGAAAGAGGACCCCTATCTCACCCCCTATACAAGAATCAACTCAAAATGGATCAAAGATCTAAAGATAAAAGCCAGGACCATAAAATTACTGGAAGAAAATGTAGGGAAACATCTTCAAGACCTTGTAGTGGGTGGTGGTTTCTTGGACCTCACACTCAAAGCACGTGCAACAAAAGAAAAATTAGATAAATGGGACCTCCTCAAAATTAAACACTTTTGCACCTCACAGGAATTTGTCAGAAGGGTGAAAAGGCAGCCAACTCAATGGGAAAAAATATTTGGAAATCACATATCTGATAAGAGTTTAATATCCAGGATATATAAAGAGATGTTACAACTCAACAATAAAAAGACAAATGACCCAATTAAAAAATGGGCCAAAGACTTGAATAGACATTTCTCCAAAGAAGAAATACAAATGGCAAAAAAACACATGAAGAAATGCTCAACATCACTCATGATTAGGGAAATGCAAATCAAAACTATAATGAGATATCATCTCACACCTATCAGAATGGCCACTATTAAAAAGACAGAGAGCTACAATTGTTCGAGAGGATGTGGAGAGATAGGAACACTTCTTCACTGTTGGTGGGAATGCAGGATGGTACAACCACTATGGAGGACTGTTTGGCAGTTCCTAAAGAAGTTGAATATAGACTTGCCACGTGACCCTGCAATACCACTACTGGGTATATACCCAGAAGAACTGAGAGCAGTGACACGAACAGACATCTGCACACCGATGTTCATAGCCACATTCTTCACCATTGCCAAAAGTCGGAAACAACCCAGGTGTCCATCAACAGATGAATGGGTAAACAAACTGTGGTCTATTCACACGATGGAATATTATGCAGCTGTAAGAAGAAATGAAGTCATAAAGCATGTGGCAACATGGATGAGCCTGGAGGACATTATGTTGAGTGAAGCAAGCCAGACACAAAAGGACAAATACTGTATGAACACATTACTATGAACCAAATATATTGTGTAAAATATTGTTTGATTCACACAAAAAAACAAAAACAAGAAAACAAACAAAAAACAAAACAACAACAACAAAAAAAAGTATGTCCTTTTCAATAAAATATCTGTTATATTAACGTTTCTCTTGAACAGTTGAGCAAAGTTTGATGGAGCCAGAGGAAAGAAAAGAATTGATCAAGGAGTTACTCATGGCAGCTTCCAGAACAAGGAGGCATCCAGAATTCAGATAACCTGAAGTAAAACCAGAATGA
Organism: Tolypeutes matacus; assembly: GCA_026826555.1. NCBI lineage: Eukaryota > Metazoa > Chordata > Mammalia > Cingulata > Chlamyphoridae > Tolypeutes > Tolypeutes matacus. Next base: position 33,698,845 of record JAKSZT010054335.1, on the reverse strand, counting down.
GTTCAGAAAAGGAGCCTCTGCTTCAAGAAGAAAGGAAACAGAGAGATACACATAGACTTTGCACAAAGGTGGGGAAAAGAATGAAAAACAAAACAAAACAAAAACCTGTTCTCCCAAAGACCTGATTTAAAAAAGGAATGAGCTGGTTTGACTGTGGAAAAGCAGGGAAGAATGGCCGGATGAACTAACGCTTGAACCCTGATTAACATGAAACCACGAGTCTAGGACTTACTGCATCTGCTCAAACATTTCTTTGTAGTGTTGCAAAACTAGTGGGTATTCTTTTAAACTGTGACCATTGATGCTCTGAGCCTTGGAAGATTGCTATTAAATAAGGCTAACATTTACCTTTTTTTTTTTTTTTTTTTTTTTTTTGATCACTTAATACTGACCAGGCACTCTTCCAAGTCCTCTGATTGTATTTTCTATCTTCTTTTCCCAACAGCCCTGTGAGGTAGGTAGTCCTAATATTCTACCAATGAGGAAATTAAGTCAGAGAGAGGTTAAGCCATTTCCCCAAATAGCAAGTGGGTATTCCATCCAAATACAGGACCCCAAACCTGAGCCATTTCTTTGTAGTGCTTTTTGAGAATTCTTTGCTGATCCCTAAGGCTGGATTAGATGTCTCTCCTCTGTGCTTGTTTTCATCCTATATCATCGTCTGATTTTGTCTTTCTCTTCGATAAAACTATGAACTCTTTAAAGCAAGGATTATGTCTTATTAATTGATGTATTACTAGTGCCTATCATGTAACACGCCTGCAATATTTATCTGCTGAATTATTGAATGATAAACATGCAAATCAATGAAGATGAAAGCAGGCCAGCAAAAGAAATTCCATTCTTAAGCACTAGGTGATGATGGTGGAAAGATGTCAATGACCTCTGGGAACCCAACCAGGAAACCTCTGGCATGGGAGATGCAGTTGGGCTACTAGTTTTGCCTGGGTAAGTTATCTAATTGTGTTAATAAATTTAGGTGCTCTTCTCTAGACACCTTCCAATCTTGCTACACCTTTTTCCAGCATGAGAAACCAGACTCGTTTAATTATTCCATGTGTAATAATCTCTGTTGGATCTATTTTCCCACTAGCCTAACTTGCAAAATTTCATTTTTAAAGAACTGATACAAAGATTTATATATTTTACCCATCTAATTAAGGTATAATTTAAACAGACCTATAATGCATATCCTAATTTGAAATGTTATTTCCTTGTTCTTGAACTTTTGTATTTTGAAGATATTCTGCCTATAACAACTTGATACTGTAGGAAAACAGTTATCTAAAACTAGAAGCCATCATTATTGGTCAGTAGAGACTAAAATAAACGTGAACAATTTTCCCTTTAGATTTAATCAGAGTCCAACATTCTAGAAAAGGTAGCGTTCTGCAATATCCTTATGAAAGATTGTTTCTCCTCCATTTATTTTACATAACCCCTCATGCCATCTAATAAGATTAACTAGACTAGTGCTTCTCATTGTTTATGGTTCATATGAATGACCCAGGAATCTTGTTAAAATACAGTATCTGATTCAGTTGGTTTGGGGTGGGACCAGAGACCCTGCATTTCTAACAAGCTCTCAGATGAGACCAGTGATGTTAGGCCACCATTTTAGTAGTAAAATTACTTTCAGAAATTTAAGATATGGATAGTCTGTGTCTGTGTGAGTGAATAGGAGATGGTCTTTGCTTGAAGTGTATGAGTGTTCCTTAATTATATTTTAACTTAATATACTTACCCAAGTTAGTATGTTGATTAATTTTTGTAAAAATAATCATTTCCTGAAATTAATGTTAGATATTTTCCTAAATAATCCAAAGTGTAGTGTTCTAGTTATCTATTGTTGCACAATAAACTTCCAAAACTTAGTGGCTTTAAACAATAACTTTAATATAGTTCACAATTTTGAAGGCTAGGAATGCAGACAGGGCATTGACTGAGGCCATCTAGGGGTACTCAGCTAGCAACTAGTCTGGGCTAAAAGGTTGCTTCATCTGCATACCTGATGCCTTTAGAGCAGAAGGAAGGCTGGGCTCATCTGGGCCCCCTCCCATTCCAGGCAGATTCAGGGCATCTAGATGGTCTCTTCCACAGGGCAGTCAGGCATCTCACAGGATGGTTCAGGGCTCCAAGAGTCCAAGGCACAAGATGCATCTCTTTGTTTTACTTGCCTTTGTACTCAGAAGATGGTTTGCAAATATCATCCTTTTTTGTTACTATCGAGAAATTTATATAATCTCTCTAGGTCTCAGTTTTCTTATTTATTAAATTAATAGTGAGAATTTACATGATTACTGTGTCTCTTTAGAATTCCATGATTTTAAGATATTTACTCTATCCTGTTATCTCATGTGTAATATACTTATAGTTCTTTAAATATAAACTTAGTGTCTCAAAGGCATACTAAGCCATAGGAAAAAAACATATATAAAAACATATATACAATCTTACTACCTATTTATATTCTGACTCCCTGCCTCATATCTATTTCTGCCAAGTTCTTCAAGAGCTTCTGCATAATTTAGCTACTGCTTATTTAAAGATTTACCACTTTAATTTTAGACATTTTCTCTCTTTAAAAATCCTTTGGATCTTTAAGGAAATCTTATAGCTCATTCATGCCCATATAATTTATTCATATAAAAGTTTTAAAGTGTAGCTAAAACATTCCTCAATTCAAATTATTGTTGCCTATTTTAAATCCTTTGACCTTTAACTATTTCCTATAAACATTCTCTTGCCTTTATAATTTCCAAAAAGATAGGGCATAAGGAAATATCACCCAACTATTACCTTTAGTCAACTCTAAAAATGGGTGATAGTGAACCTTAGGATTACACTCAAGACGTAGGATAAGAAAATAAAGGGAAGATTTTCATTACCAAAAAACGTAATGGTAATTTCTAGAAGTTTCTTCTAAAATGCTGGTACATTCTGGCTGTTAAAGTGTTAAAAAAAAAAAAAAAAAAAAAAAGGCCTCAAATAGAAGGGGTTGGGATTAGGAAAAATAACATCTTTAGATGCATTAGATGCTAGCAAGAACTAAGATACCACATGAGAATAAAATAACAATTGAGAGAGAAAAGAGCAGGGAGCCAAAAGACACTCATGCAAAGGGAAAAGAAAGAAGGAGAAAATGTGGAGATCTGAAGATTTGGGGCTGAGCAGCCGATGCCAAACTAGTTAAAAGGGGATGAAAATTTAATGGAAAGCCAGGACTTGCAGCTCCAATAAAATTTTTCACACACTTAAATCTTTCAAAACTATTTTCCATCCCTTAATTTAAAATGGAATCATATTTATGATAGTCCTAAAATATATATGAATTTATCCCCAAAGTCAGAAGGTATCTTTGTATAATGCAAAAAGCTTAAGTCAGAATCCCAATTTCCCCATCTGTCTATTATCTATGTTCTCTAACAAAGCTTTTTATAAATAAACTTTTAATTTTAGAATAATTTTAGACTTGGAAAAAGTGCAGATAGTACAGAGTTTCCCTATGACCCACACCAAGAGTTCCCTATTATTAACATCTTACATTACTATAGTATATTTGTTATACTAAATGAGTCAATAGTAATACATCATTTTTCACTAACTAAATCTGTACTCATATTGCTTTAGTTTTTTTACCTGATATCCTATTTCTGTCACAGCATCCCATCTAAGATACTGCATTACATTTAGTTGTCATGTCCTCTTGGCTGTGACAATTTCTCAGACTATTTTGACTTTTGAAGATCTTGACAGTTTTGAATATACTAGTCAGATATTTTGCAGAACATTCCTTTGTTTGGATTTATCTTTTTTTTTTTTTTTTTTTTTTTTTTTTTTCTTTTCATGGTTAAACTTGCATTTTGGGTTTGGGATAGGAAGACCACAAAGATAAAGTGCCATTCTCATTGTATCATATCAAGGATACATACTATCAACTTAACATTCTCGATGTTATCTTTAACAACTGGCTGAGGTAGTTGGTTTCTCCATAGTAAAGTTACTCTTTTTTCTGTAAGGCAAGATTTTAACCTTCCGGAACCTCAATTTCCTCTTCTTGTAAAAGATGGATAATAAATAACTCAAAAGGTTTGGGGAAAAATTCCACAAAATGATGTTTTATTACTCTGATGGACTTGAAGCAGCATCTATTCTCTTCCTACCTCTAGCTTCAATCAGGTCTCAGACCATCACCATGAAATAAAAAAAAAAAAAAAGGAAGAAAGGAGGGGAGGAAGAAAGGAAGGAAGGAAGGGAGGGAGGGAGGAAGGAAGGAAGAGAGGAAGGAAGGAAGGAAGGGAGGGAGGGAGGAAGAGGAAACAGAAATCAAGTATACTCAATCAAGTCCTAGTGAGTGAAATTGATTTGGCTAAAATTTTCACAGGAAGAGAGGGTGAGAGGGAGATCGACAGGGAAAGTTGCATATTCAACACATTATTTCACACAGCAACCCCTGCCGCCATACATACACACACCCTTACACAGCAAACATGTGCCTCTAAAAATTCTCTCCTCTGGTCTATTCTCCATGAGTTTCAAGCCTCCATGTTTTCACTCCATCCCCTTCGATATCCTCTCTTTATTTTCTTAGACAAAGAAATTTTGACATATATGTCAACTGATATATTATATATACAAATTATATATATATGAAGCACCAATCACTGAATATAGTCTTCAGTGGTACAAAAGACTATATATAATATTCTCCCCAGTTTATATTATGGCCACTTCTACTTAAAAGACTGGAAAAATAAATAACCAACCGTTGTTGTTTTTTTATCCTACCTTGATTTCCTGTTTTGCTTGTATAAAACTTAGCATATCTAGAACATAGTGAGATATTCTGTAAATGTAGTTGACCCTTTCCCCCTCAGTATTGCCTTTTTCTGACACATCTTTGAATGCCAGGATTCTATTGACTCATCTAAAGGAGGAAGTGCTTGCAAAGAAACCAGACAGCAGGGGATAAATAAAACACAAGTGTTTTATTTCAGGAGAACTCTTTCATGAGTTGTAGCTTTAAAAAGAGATCATCGATATTCTTCAGAAAAATCGTTCTAGTGTACTGGTTTAGGGAAAATTCTTGGCCTCTAAATTAGCACATCTGCTGGCAATAATATTAACTTAACACATTAACAAATAAATAAATAAATCTGGCATATCCTAGGTTAAACCAACAATTATCAATTTGGGAAAATCTTCCTCCAAGATATGCTGTCCATCATTCCTTTTTCACTTCGTTCTATTAGGTGATTGTTTAATATAATAATAACTCTCAAAAGTTAAAATATATTTTATATAGATATATATACCCAAGTGCATTATGTCTTATCAGTGAAGATTCTGTGTCTTATAACCATGTCATTTTTTTCTCATAACAAAAATCATAGTATTTGCCAGTGAAGTGATATAACTTTTAACTATTGATCTTAACTAATGCATTCTAGAAAATTCTGTGTCTAGATACACAGTGTATCACATTTCCCCCTATCACATTAAAATAAGCTTATTTGTTCTAGTAACAATTTATATCTTATATCTATTTTGTCTGATAAGAGTATAGCCAAACAGTTCTTTTTTAGTTACTTTTTGCATGGTATATTTTTTTCACATTCAACCTATTTCTGTCTTTAATGTAACATGTGTCTCTTATAGACAGTATACAGTTAAATTATGTTTTTTTTTAACCCATTTTACCCAATTCTGCTGTTTGATTGGAATGGTTAATCCATTTATATATAATGTAATTACTGATAAGGTAGATTTACATCTGCCACTTTGCTACTTGTTTTCTAATGTTTTACATCCTTGTTGCTCTTTTATTCCTCCACTATTGCCTTCTTTTGTGTTCAAAAGATATTGTATCATTCTGGTATATCATTTTAATTCTCTTGCCATTTCTTTTACTATATATTTTAGTTATTTTCTTAGTAGTTTCCCTAGTGACTTAATTAATATCTTAATTGATAGCAATCTAGTTCCGGTTGATACCTATTACATTTCAATAGCATACAAAAAAATTTGCTCTTATATATTTCCAATCCCTCCTCCCTCCTTTTTGCTGTTATTATCATACAAATTACATCATTGTACATTACATGCACATCAACACAGATGAACAGTTTTTGCTTCATGAAATTTTCTTTAAATCAGATAGGAGAAAAAGAATTTCAAAGAAAAAAAAATGCATTTATACTGCCTTTTGATTTCTTCAAGGGAATTTGAGTGACTGTCTGGTGTCTTCTTTTTCAAACTGAAGGACTCTCTTTCGTATTTATTGTAAGATATGTTGGCTAGTAACAAATTCCCCATGTTTTTGTTTATCTGGAAAAGTCTTAATTTATTCTTCATTTTTGGAAGATGGTTTTTATGGATACAGAATTGTTGATCTACAGTCTTTTTCTTCAATGCTTTGAATATATCATACCAGGGCCCCTTGCTTCCATGGTTTCTGCTGTTTTCATCAGAAATGTGATGAATTGATTCTCTCTTGCTGCTTTCCAGAGTCTCCCTTTGAGAAAGAATATCTTTTGACAGTTTCATTTTGATGTATCTAGGTGTGATATCCTTGAGTTTATCCTACTTGAAGTTGGTTGAGATTCTTGGATGTGTAGATTAAAGTTTTGTTTTTTGTTTTTTTACCACATTTGGGAAGTTTGCAGACATTATTCCCTCAAATATTATTTCTTTCCCTTTCCCTCTCTCTCCTCTCCTTCTGGGACTCCATTATGCATGTGTTGGTATGCGTGATTGTGTTTCACAGGTGTCTCGGGCTCTGTTCATTTTTTTTCATTCTTTTTTTTTTTCCTATCCCTCTGACTGGGTAAGCTCAATTGACCTATGTTCACATTCACTGATGCTTTCTTCTCACCACTCAAATCATCTGCTGTGTACTCCAGTGATTTTTTTCATTTTACTTAACATAATTTCCAACTCCAGAATTTTCATTTGGTTCTTTTTTCTAACATCTATCTCTTTGCTAATATTTTTGTATTTTGTGAAAAATCATTCTCATACTTTCCTTTAGTTCTTTAGCTATAACTCCCTTAAGGTCATTGAACATATTTAAAATAGCTGCTTTAAAGTTTTTATTTAGTAAGCCTAACATCTGGACTTCCCTAGAGACAGTTTCTACTTCCTGCTTTCTTTCTGCTATATTGGTCATAGTTTCTTGTTTCTTTGTATGGCTGCCTCATTTTTGTTGTTGTTGAAAACTGGACATTTTATATAATATAATGTAACAACTCTGTCAATCAGATTCCCCTTTCTCCCCAGGGTTTGTTGTTGTTACTATTTTTTTTTTTCTTTTAATGATTTATTTATTTATTTATTTATTTATGTCTCTCCCCACCCCCCTTTGTGTTTTTTTTTTTTAAGTATTTACATAAATGTTACATAACATATGTCCCATATACCCTGCTTCCCACACTTCCCACATTTTCCCATATAAACAACATCTTTCATTAGTGTGGCACATTCATTAAAATTGATGAAAACATTTTAGAGCATTGCCACTAAGCATGGATTGTAGTTTACACTGTAGTTTACACTCTCTCCTGCACAATTTTGTAAGTTATGGCAAGATATGTAATGGCCGATATCTCATTGTGATGTCATTCAGGAAAATTCCCAAGTCCCCAAAATGTCCCGTGTTTCACCTGTATTTCCCTCTCCCTGCCCTCAGAGCCTCTAATTGTCACTGACTATATGAATGATATAGTTTCTTCCATTGCTATTTATTTATTTATTTATGTCTCTCCCCACCTCCCCCTTTGCTTTTGCGCTCTCTGTCTGCTCTCTGTGTCCATTCGCTGTATTTTCTTCTGTGTCTGCTTGTCTTCTCTTTAGGTAGCACTGGGAACTGATCCCAGGAGCTTCTGGAGTGGGAGAGAGGTGCTCAATCTCTTGCGCCACCTCAGCTCCCTGGTCTGCTGCCCCCTCTTATTGTATCTCGTCTGTGTCTCTTTTTGTTGCATCATATTGCTGCACCAGCTCTCTGCTTGGGCTAGCACTCCTGTGTGGACCAGCACTCCAGGTGGGCCAGCTCTTTGCTTGGGCCAGCTCACCACGTGGGCCAGCTTGCTTTCACAGGAGGCTCTGGGAATCAAACCCTGGACTTCCCATATGGTAGATGAGAACCCAATTGCTTGAGCCACATCCGCTTCCCTGTTGTTACTATTTGCTGTTATTTTTGTTGCTGCTGCCATTGTTAAAGTGTGACTTTCCTGAACTAATTCTATAAAGTCTGTATTCTTTGTCATGTGAGACCACTGAAGTCTCTGCTCAGTTAGCTTTGTAGTCAGCTAGTGATTTGAGAAATTTCTTTAAATGCCTTGAACCAATAAGTCTCCCAGTCTTTGCCAAGACACTCTGTATATATATGTTGAGTGATACCTTCAAGACTCAGCCAGGCATATTACAGCTCTGACTTAGCCTTAATTTTCTACTTGTGCAGAGCCTTAAGGTCAGCAGAGGTGAGAGGTTAGGACTTTCTCAGGTCTTTTGCATACATATGCACAGCTTTGGCTATGAACGTGGCCTTCTTGGTTAACAGGAATATGTTGGAGCTTTTCAAAAACTGCTATGCACATCAAATTTCCCTGACTTTCTCTTTAATTATTTTTTATTATCACATTGTTTGACCCAGCTGTTATCGCCAGCTCAGACAGCTATGATGTTAAACAATTTCTGATGATTATTTTTAATCAACATCCTTGAGGGAAAGGCTGCTTGCCCTGGTTGAGCTCTGAGTCTGGTAAAATAAAAGCAAAACTTATAAGTTTTTTTGGAGGGAATTGTCATAGAGGTAAAATAATGACAGTTTACTGAGAATGGAATTTTGAAAGATCCCCAAACCAATTTTGACCCCTTCAGTGGCCACTAGGCTGCAGTTTTTTCACTGTTTTTAAAGGCTGTTGGTTTCCAAGGCTACCACACAATTAGGGAGAGGAGGATGGAAATAGGGCAAGTTAAACACTACAAAACTCACTGTTCTTACTGAGATTTAGCCATTTATCTTAAGTTAACATTCCCTGGATTGTTTTAAGCCTTCAGTGAATTACCAGATTTGAAATACATTTATTTTGACCATTTTTGCTAGTCTTCCTATTTCTTTTGTGGAAGAGAAGATTTTTAATATATTTACTCCACCTTTTCTGATGATTACAACTGTCTTATCTAATTTTGCATTCTGAATTTCTCTTTTTTTTTTTCTTATAGAGGAAACCAGAAATTTCATAAGCTTCAGGCCCTACAAAAAATTATTATACCCCCAATGTAAAACAATTATTTTAGGTGTTTTACAAGTATTAACTCATTTACTCTTTGAAATAACCTCATGAAGTAGGCCCTGTTATAATCATGGTTTTTGTTTGTTTGTTTGTTTTAGTTGACCTAGGCTCAGAGCTACTAAGTTAACAGAGTTTTAGTAAGTTACACAGATTTTTAATAAACTAATAGTCCAAGTCCACCAAGCCAGTAAGTATTAGATTCTGGCATGCTGGCTCCAATGTCCACGCACTTATCCAGTATACTTTAATATCTTAAAATGGGTAGCAGAGATTTCCTCTTTCCTAATATGAATAATCCACAGGTCCCATCCCAAATACACTGTAAAACCATCTAATCTTATAGTTAAGTTTTTGGATATTTTCTAGAGTTAGGGTCAATTCCTCATTTAGCCTTTTCCTTGTTCAAGCCCAGATATTTTTTCCTTTGAAATTAGACATTATTGCCCCACCATGGAGCTTCTTCTTTCTCTAAATATCTATTAAAATAATCGGTTTCATGTATTATCCATTAAAAAACCTATGGAATAATATTTACTTACCAACTTTTTAGCACTGTTATTTTCCATTTTTATTTAAACGTTGCCCAGATAAAGATACAAGTATTAGTATTTTACAATATTGTCTAATCAAATAATCAATAATTAATTACTTATTGTTTACCTATGTAGATTATAATTGAAGTGTAAAACATCCCTAATAAGTAGGTAAAAGACTGAACTTCTCTGGAAGAACTATTAAGACTACTTAGATGAAACAGAGTGATTAAGTACCAAATTATATGGTTTAGGCTAAAAACACAGGAGTTCAAAGAAAGGAAAGATATAATTGAAGCAGGTTAGACTAGGAATGAGCCACATGAAATATGGTGGATTTTTATAGGTAAAGGGGTGGGTCAATAGTGCTCCAGAATCCCTGTGAACACAGGCAAGGGTATAAATAGTAATGCATATATATTTCTTGTCTTTTTCCAGAAACAGTTTATGGTGGACTTATGAGAATATTTGGGAAGCCTGGTAATTAGAGCAACAATATCATGTTGAGAAAAGAGGAGGTAGCAGAGAATAGGTAATGGTGATTAATATATAAAGTAGGACATTTTTCATCACCAGGAAGTCAGGTTCTATGGTTTCACAGCACCAATCCATTATTTCTACTAATTGTGTTCTCTCTTCTCTTTCTCTCTCTCTCCCTCTCTCTCTCTCTCTTCCGATTTCTATTTGTTATCCTTAATAGGCGCAGTCCGTAAGTAAGATATATAATTTACACAGGGGCTAGGAATACTAAACTACACCTAGTCATTAAGCTCCTTCTAAAAGTTCCTGAGAGAGTACTAAAGAAACCAAGAATCATAGCATTCTGTTGCAGTGCATTGGATATATGTTGCTAGCTTCATAATTTAAGTTTCTATCATTTACCCAAACGATATCTGGTGAATTGTTATTTCTTATCTTACTGTATTCTCATTTATAGTACAACAAAGTCAATTCATATTTCAATGAAAATAGGAAAATTTGCATATGTAAAGCTCATTCTCATACAATTCTATTCAATAGACTGGGTCTAGTCATCATTTTGACCTGAGACTTCATACCAAGAAGGACTGAGTGAAGGTCTATGATGTTCCATTCCCTATTTGGTGTCAGCAAGACGATCAATGAATTTGAACTAGATTACACTAATAATTTACAATTAGATTGAAACATAACTCTAATTTTCTTATTAGTGAAAATTTGTGAAAAAATAAGGAAATCATTAGAAAAGAATAAACATCTGAAAATTTTGACTTGATAGAGGAAAAAAAACGAGCATATCTTGTGAATTCCAGTTGGTCAGCAAAATAAGATTTCTCGTTTTACTGTTTAGTTAAATGAGCTATTACCTCATTTTCCAGTTCATACCAATTTCATTTTACTATAGCATTTTCCCCCCATACAAAAATAGTGAAAAACCTCAGAAAACCACAAAGTAAAAAGAGCACCCATAATCCCTCCAATTAGATATAATCCATGTTCATATTTTGATATATGTCCTACAAGATTTTGTTTTTCCTATGCATTTAAAATATACTTTTAAAAATTCATACTATATATACTATATTGCATAAACTATGTCACTAAATCTTCTTCAAAAGTGTAATGGCTGTCTATCATACCATTTATATAAATATTCTACTTTACTTAACCATTTAGGTCATTCCCAGTTTCCCCTATTACAAATAATACTCTGATGAACATCTTCGCACATACTTCTTTTCATACACACGTGTATATATATATATATCATTTAAAAAGTGCTGCTAAACAAGAACTAGATGATTACATGGTGACTGTAAATCCCTGAGTCTCACTATGTTCAAATGATTGAATATTATTTAAATTATGCATTCATCTCCACCTTTCCCATCAGGTATTTGATGATAACTGATAATTAGCAACTGTTCCTACAGTGATCTCATTTACACTAATTAACAAAATCAAACAAGGTTGAAATTTATTGTCCTGTTCAGTGAAACATGAGTCTGGCAGCTGTTACCACCAGTGCAGATATTTGTGCCTGGCTGTTAACATATTGTCTGGAAAAAAGTGTTTTGCTGATTATCTTCTAATGAACTTATTCTTAGAAGACAGTATTATAAGAAACACATGACTAAATTTCACTTTTGAAAAAAACACTTTTTCAATAGAGATTTTACATTTGGGTTTCCCCTACAGCAAGGGAAGCTCCTTCAACTAATAAATTAAAAGCAAAGGACAACCAGCATACTTTTAAGAACACTCATTTATGAGATCATCTGGAAAGGAAAAACTGTATCTTCCCCAAGAATTTCCTCTTGTAATAAGGGACAGAGAAAGACAACATTGCTGAATTGAGTAAAGAGAGAATCAATTTGGCAATCCTTGTGCTCTTTAATTTTTCATCAAGTTAATCTGGAGGTCCACTTTGGAAATGCCAGGTCTTTTTTTTTTTTTTTTACTTATACTGTCAATATAAGGACCAATGTCTGATTTTGTTCACTGCCAGTGGAATAATAAGAAGGAATCTGCACTTAAAGGTATTTCACTGTTAGATATTAAGATACAAATGATTTTTGAAGTTTTAGTTTGCAAATTTGATACAAAAAGAAAAATATAGCTTCAGTTATATTTTTGTATTTTTATTATGAATGAGGTAGATGTATTTTCATAAATTTAATAAACATCTGTTTAGAGCTGTTTTATGCCTTTGAACATTTTTTATACTGTTTTTGTTTTTTATTATCTAATTGATAGCTTTTCTTTTTGGAGTTCTTCATATGGTTTTAAAAATGTCATTATTCTTATATTTTATTACAAATGTTTTTTTTTCCTAATTTGTCATCTAATTTAACTTGTTTATGGTGTTTACTGCAGAGCATTTTTATAAATTTTTTAGATTAAATTTAGCAAACTTTTCTTGGCTGGCTTCTGTTTGTTTCCATTCTTAACGTCCCCCCAAATTCATATTATTTATATGATTCTATTATTTCTAAATATTTATTTTCTTACTTTTAAATATCTGGTTTATCTGTAATATATTTTGGGTGAAGCAAAGTGATGATGTATAGAGATAGATAAGCAGATGCATGAACTAAAATCCTGGATCCAGATAATTACCAATTTCATGGGGCAAGTTATTTAACTCCACTGTGTTTCTATTTTCCCTCTGTAAAATGAAGATTATAATAACATTGACTTCTACTTTGCTGTGAGAATTAAGTGAGATAATAATACTTGTAAAGCATTTAGGACAGTATTTGGCACACAATAAACAATATCAGCTATTTATAAGGATCATGTATGTCACGTTAAAGATTTGGACTAAATTTTGTAGATAATACAGATATTTGTACATTAAAAATAAAAATATGATGGTAGTATAAAAAATGATTTAGAAGGAAGATTGGTTAGGAATTCTGTAGTTTATTAGGTGCATGAATCTTAGGCTACTCCTTAAAAGAGAAACATAATACTACTACTCTCATGTTTATTGTGAGAATGAAATTGGATGATATACATTCAAGTTCTTGATAAACTGAGATATAGAAAAAATTCATTGTTATTATGGAAAATTTGAGTAAAGAACACTAACATTGTTAGTTGATCTGAATGGCCATTCCTAAACAGGGTGAATGTGGAAAGGAATGATTTAGTAAAGACAATGGGAGGGAGACTCAAAGGCAAAATAAAACCCCTTTCCTTTCATAAACCGATTTGCCCAGTGGCTAACCCAAAATCTGATTATAATGACATGAGTAAAGGAGATCATATATTCCCCACTCTGTCATCTGATATTAAACATTGACAGTATTTTGACTGATTCAATACATTTGAAATTGTTTACTGTGGAACACTTTTTAATATGTCTTGAGGATTGAAAAACAAAAGAAAATAAGCATGTTGGTCTGCTAATACTTGCTAAAAGTTACTTTTGGTTTGTTTGTTTGTTTGCTTATTTGAGGGATGTGACATTGCCTTCTCTTTCATCAAGATCCATACTTATGGGAGCCACTCATCTAGAAGATGGATTCTAGAACCATGTGTTGCAAACTGGATATCCTGATAGAAATCAGTGCATAGTGCTTAAATATATTCAATAGGCCTAGTGCCTTAAAATATAGGATGTAGCTCTGTTTACAGTCATACATCTGAATGATCATAAAGGACAAATATTTTCTGGTAGCAGGTATTTTGATAGCATCAGCAATTATTTAGCACTACTAAAACAATAAGCCTGGTTAAAGCTCAAAGTAAGCTGAATGTGCTGTTGAAGCCTACACAAATATACAATGCTAATAAAGACAGGTATTGTTTTAAAAAAAAAATAGCAAATAAACCCATCTTCCCAATCTGTTCAGTGTTGGCGGTATGAGAAGAAACCTAATCATTTTGCAAATACAGCAATTACTAAACAAGAACAAATATTCATATAGGGCAAAAATGACTGAAATCACCTGTGTGCTTTAGGCCAAAGAGTGAAGTGACTTCTAGGCACTAAAACTTTGATGGAAATAGGGAGAAAATGCAGGAAGCCAGACTCTTATCTATAGCACTCCTGCTTCCCTGCATCACCTCCTCCAGACCTGTTAAAATATAAAGAACTAATGTGCTGGGAAGCGGCTGTGGTTCAATCAGTAGGGCTCCCGCTTACCATATGGGAGGCCCCGGGCCCGGTTCCCGGGGCCTCCTGGTGAGGGCAAGTCCGCCCGTGCGGCGTGGTTAGCTGACCCAGCGAGCACAAGCAGCAAGGGGGGGATAAATGAATAAATAAATAAAATCTTTAAAAAAAAAAAGAACTAATGTGCAACTAGTATTCCTAAGTGCTACAGTACTCCTGAAAGCAAGATAACTAAACTCTAATAGTATTTTAGTATTAATAATTTAATAGTGAAAATCTCTTGGACAGATGTGCCCTTAAAGGTCCAATGTTCCAAACTCCCAGTGATTGTTGACATTTTCTATAGAATCCAGCGCAAGGGGTGACTTTGGCTAGACTTCCGATACATCAGAGAACACAGCTCCAGAGGGAGTTCATTCTATATTTAATCTGCAATTCCTTTCTCCTATTGAGGAAAATTCTACCACTTTCACATTTCAATATTCCTATTCTTTTCTTGAAACCACATGTTAGTTCTTTAGGATTAGAAGAAGGTTGTCATGAACCCTAAGACTTTCCTTGGTCAAACTTCAAAACTTTCCTGTAACTCTACCATTCTCTATTTTTCAATTTCACTCCCAAATTGAGATACCCAGGAATGAATATAGTCAATATGGGTGTGAAGCTGTTTCGCAAATGCAGATAAGTTTAATCAGAATTTGACAAAGCCCAATTCATAGGTCTGACGTTTGCCTCAACAAGGACACCCAACCCAGATTTACCCCATCAATAAATACTTTATCCAAGTTGATGCTGAGTTAAGGATAATACTACAGATATTTTAGAAGAACACAATATATTTGTTATATAAATCTAGAGGATAGACTCTATACCCAAGCGTGACAATGTAAGATTAATAGGTATATTGAAATTTAAAGAAATGTATATTGTCAAAGTATAGTATCAGCAAAGTATAAAATTACATCCATTCAAGTCAAGAGAAAATATATTGCATTATACTCAGTATCTTGTGTTTTCCTAGTTTTTTACAAGTCATTTTATTGTCTTCATCACATAAGTCACAGTCCAAATACTACAATGACTCACTGGCTGGAAGAAAATTATAAATATAAATAATAACATGAATTTTTACAAATTATTTTTATTTCTTCATAATCATTTAAACTTGTATTATGGGGGAAGTGGATGTGGCTCAAGTGATTGGGCTCCCATTTACCATATGGGAGGCCCCGGGTTCAATTCCCGGGGCCTCCTGGTGAAGGTAAGCCAGCCCACCACGCCACATGGCGTGGTGAGCTAATGGCCTGCGCAGCGCGGAGAACTGGTGCAGCAAGATGATGCAACAAGGGGAGACAAGCTGACAAAGAAAAAAAAAACGCACAGCAAATGGACACAGCAAGCACAAGCAGCAAGGGGGAAGCGGGGATAAATTAAAAGGATAAAAATTAAAAAGTAGTATTATGGATTCTTACTACCACCTTCCTATACACATAGTGTTGCAAAATTGGAAGAAATTTACTTCAATTTAGAAAAATGTCCCAAAGTAAAATCCATAGTTTTCTTGATCTTAATGAGCCAATTTATATACAGTAAGATACTAGTTATCTAAAATTGGCTTAGGTCCCCTGATGCCTATCTTTCTCACTATAAACATTCCAAGTTATCAAAAATAATTCAATATCACTCAGGTTTTTGAGGCTTGGCTGTGTTAGTGAACAATTAGGGTCACATCACAGGTCTCCCAGAATATTAGTTAATAATAAATATCATATACACAGGACTTACATCTTCAAAGGACTTTGTAAACACTAATTAACCCACATACTAACCGTTTTATAGGAGGCAAGCAGGTAATTAACATTTTTTTTTAATGGATGAAAAACCCAACTGCAATAAACCTGGAATTATGCATAGACTAAAGGGATTATTCACAAGTAATAGAAGGTCATTTCCCATTACATTTCAGATGGTTCTAGAATAGGTTTTCTCAACATCAGCACTATTTTTATTTATTTTTATTTTTTTAGGAGGTACCAGAGATTGAACCCAGGACCTTGAACATGGGAAGCAGGCGCTCAACCACATAGCTCCATCTGCTCCCCAACCTCAGCACTACTGATATTTGGGACCAGATAATTGTTTGTTGTGAGGGGCAGTTCTGTGCATGGTAGGATATTTAGTAGCGTCCTTGTCCTCTCTTCACTGGATGCCAGTAGTACCACCCAGTCTTGACAATCCAGAAATCTCTATACCTTGCCAAATGTTGTGAACCACCCTCTAAAAGAAAGGAGAAAGAAACATTAGGAATGCTTGTTAAGTTTTTCTTCGAAAATGCTTTTCTTTGTTCCAGTGCACATTGCTATCATTTTATATCACAGCACCTCTGCATCTATTAATTTTTCCTGCTCACATGATGTACAAAAATAATAACTGACAATACAGCATTCTAGGCATTGTTTTAATATATATATGCACATATATTATATATGTGTATGTATATATATTTTGAGGTACTGGGACTGGAGATTGAACCCAGGACTTCATATGTTGGAGGCCAGAGCTCAACCACTGAGCCACATTGTCTCCCCTGAGTTGGCTCCCCTGTCTGTTTGCTTGTTGTTTCCTTGTTTATTTTTGCTCATTGTCTGCTCATTGTCTTTTGCTTGTTGTCTGCTTATTGTTTGTTTATTTATTTATTTATTTATTTGCTCATTGTCTGGTTTCTTTAGGAGGATGAACCCAGATCTTATTTATTTTATCCATTTTAACCCCCCCCTTCCCCATTTGCTGTTTTGTGTCCATTTGCTGGGCAATTCTCCGTGTCTGTTTCCTGCCATCTCTTCTCATCCTCCTCCTCCAGTCTTCACCAGGATTCGATCCTGAAGACCTCTGATGTAGGAGAGAGGTATTCTGCTGCCTGCGCCACCTCAGCTCCGGGCTTCTGGAGTTTTTGGAGCATCTCGTCTTCTCTCTCCCCTGTTACGTCATCATTCTGCTGCATGGCTCCCGGGGCCCGACAGCTCAGCGGCACACAGAGCCTGGCAGCCCATGCACCTTCTATATATATATATTTTTTATTTTACCGGGAGGTCCCGGGGATCGAACCCAGGTCCCTCCATATGGCAGACGGACGCCCAACCATTTGAGCCACATCCGCCCCCCTCCCCTATATATTTTTAATCCTACATTTAATCCTCAAAATAACTCTATTAAGTAGATACCATTATAATACCTATTTTATCGAGGAAGAAACTAAGAAACAGAAAAGTTACATAACATCTAAGCATTTAGTTTGAGTTTGTGCTCTTAACTATTGAGCTATAAATGTAGGTAATTGTTTACTTTGGTTTTTCCCCGCAGAGGGGTTTTCAGCAGGATAAGTAGTAGACTCAGTTAATTTCACATGTGCTGCTAGAGAGTCTCTAAAAAACAAGAGTGGTTCTACGGATAAGGAAAGAAGGAAAGGGTGAGGTGACACTGTGTAGCTGTACTTCAAATATATTTAGGAAACACTCAATAAACACAGCCAGTGAAAGATAAAAATTGTACATAGCATTATTCATATGCCCAAAGAGTTAACTGGAAGATAATCCAGATAAATAGTTTATGAGGTAAACATTTATAAGGAACACAAAAATGTCCAACTGCCTGGGTGGTAGGATAAAGGAGATTCATCATGATTAGAGAATTGGATTAGTTTTTATGGATTAAGATGGCATTTGATCTGTGACTTTAGAGATGAATAGGATTTAGAACTTTAGGAGTTGGTGTGGCTAGGGCTAGTAGAAGGCATTTCAGGTAGAGGAAATAGGATATTCACAGAAGCAGGAAGGTTGAAAAGTGGTCAGTCAGTTTGGCAGCAGTTGGCTAAGCAGAGAGATAAGACTGAAAAATTAGTTAGAGGTCAGGTTATAAATGAATGACAATCAATCTGAATTTTTTTCCAGTAAACCTTAGAGAGCAAATGAAAGAGGAGATTGTTGATTTTTTAGTGCCTCTTACGCTGGCTGCCACCACCTTCTCCCACTATCACCACTCGGCAGCAGTGACAATGGTAGAGCCGGGGGTCTTGCAAGCCTGCCTTCCTACCGACCACACCTGGCTCCCTGATCTAGGACTGGGACAGGGTGGGAAAGCAGTGGTGGCCAGGGCCAAGGTGGGTGCTGTGGGGCAGCCTGTGCTCCCTTTCCCAGGTGGTCCATAATTCACCTCAACTCTACATTTAATCTTCCTATTTCCTACTACTGAATTTTTCATTTCAGGTTTGTAAAACACATTGGAATGTCTTGGAAACTGAAAATGCATTTGCTATTGAAGTTTTGGTCTCACCCATGGCACAGGGAGGTTCTACTCCTTCCCTGAAGCTGTTGGCTGGAACAATTCACCTCTAATCTCTTAGTGGGCTTTTAGTGTCTAGTTTAATTGTGAAACTCCCAGGTAGGGCCAAAAAATGGGACTGCTTCCTAAGAGGGCTGTAAGAATAGGAAAAAACAAAAAGTGGGGGGGATGGGGAGGGGAGACTCAAGCCCCTTTTCCAGGAATAATCATGCATTCAGCTTGGAAGCTTCAGTCCAGAATCTAGTCCAGGCATCTCCCAAGTCTAGGTCGCCCTAGGAACGCCCAGTGACAAAGGCTCTGTGATTCCCAGGATGCTGGGAACCAGAGCAGCAACTCCAAACCTCCACTGAGACTTAAGTGGCCTGGGTGTTTTGGAGGGTAAAGGTTTAGTCAGACTCAGACTCTGGGATGCCAAATCAGCTGACTAATAAAATTGTTTTAGTTGCTTGGTTAGTAAAAGTGCTTCTTTTCTCTAGAATAATGGGTGCAGCCTCTAGCATACCAGCAGACTCCCACCTGGGAAATATTCTTGAGAACTGGACAACCTTGCCTACCGAAGGGTTGAAGAAGGAGAAACTGATCTTCTGTAACACCACATAGCTGCAGTATGGACTTAACAACAGCCAGCAATGGTATGTTAATGACACTCTAACTTATGACCCTATTTTGCAGTTAGATCTCCTGTATAAAAAGGAATGGAAGCAGTCAAAGATCCCATATGTCCAACTCTTTATGGCTCTTTATCAGGACAGAAGTTTAAATGGATCTTGCAGGTTGTGCTATGCTCAGGAAGTGAACCACCCCCAGAGAAGAGAGAACCTGAGAAGGAGGGTAATATCTTAGATGATCCCCTCCTCAGTTCTCCCCCATACTATAACCCAGTGTATTAGTCAGCCAAAGGGGTGCTGATGGAAAGTACCAGAGCTCTGTTGGCTTTTATAAAGGGTATTTATTGGGGTAGAAGCTTACAGTTACAAGGCCCTAAAGAACCAACTCAAGGTACCATAAGAGGTACTTTCTCACCCAAAGTCGTTGGCCACGTGTTGGCACAAGATGGTGGGCAATGTCTGCAAGGGTTCAGCCTTCCTCTTCCTCTTAAGGTTCTATGGTCCCAGCTTCTTCTGCTCTCAGCTGTAGGCAGGTATAAGGCTGTCTCTCTCTCCAGGGCTCATTTCTTTCTGGGCTCAGCTGCTCTGTTCTACTCACAAAGTCAGGCTCATCTTCCTGGGGCCTCTGCCATGTCTAATGAGCTGTCTCTTTTCCTCTGTGTTCTTCTTCTCTGTGTATCTACTTCCAGGTAAGAGTCTGTTTTATCAGCCCAACAAGGGGGTTGGGACTCAATGCTGAGTTGCACTCTAATGATGTGGTTGAATCAAAACCCTAATCTTAATATAATTTAATCAGATGCCCCAGCTGAATCTAATACAATCAAAGGGTTATCACGCCCAGATGAACAGACCAGTTTACAAATATAATCTATATCTTTTTTGGAATTCATAAATGTGATGGTTAGGCTAATGTGTCAACTCGGCCAGATAATTGTGTCCAGGTGTTTGGTCCAGCAAGCACTGGGTTAATTGTAATACAAGAGCATTTATGGACTTTGATCATCAGTGAGTTTACTGCACGGATGGCTGATTACAGCTGCATCAATCAGGGAGATTGCATCAGCAATGGGTGACGCTTTTATCCAATCAGTTGAATGCCTTTAAAGGGGAAGTGATTTCAACATTCAGAGAGAATTTCCCAGCTCGTCGTTGGACAGCCAACTTCTCCCAGAAACTCATCAAGGACCTTTCATCGGACTTTCATCAGAGCCCCTGGTTTGCAGCCTGCCTGCAGAACCTGGACTTGTGCATCCCCAAAGTTGTGTGAGAGACTCATAAAATCTCATATTATTGACAGATATCTCCTATTGATTCTGTTTCCCGAGAGAACCCTGACTAATACAATAAATGATATCAAACTGCCACACCCAGTTCACAAGTCTAAGCCTCCCTTGGACTCACCTCCAGCCTCTGCACCCCACCTTATATGCCCATAGCTAGTTCAGCAGTAGTCACCAGGTATGGGGCATCTTTTCACCCTACCAGGGGACCCACGAATGGCCTCTACTCAATAAAGGAAGTAACAAATAAAGATGCCATAACAATTAGAGTCTATGTTCCTTCCTCCCTTGCAAATTTAGCTCAATGTAAAAAACAGTTGGGGTGATTTTCTCTTTTAGATGCAGCTTTATCTGTCTTCGACAACTGTGACAAGGCCATCAAGGAGTTGAAGGTAAGGCAAGACAGGAAAAGGCTCACCATGTGGCAGTTGCCATAGGTGGTGGCCTGCCACCTCAGGGAAACCTCAGCTCAACTCCAAAACATCAAGATCCTGCTTCAACTGTGGAGAGCTTGGCCACTGGAAGAAAGACTGCCCTAACCCACTGCAACCCTGTAAGGAGGCTTTGGTCCCTGCCCCCAATGAGGGAAAACATGCCATCCATCTTGAGAGTGCACCAAATCCTAAAGGGGTACAAGCACAGCCCAGGGCCTTTATGGCAATAGCCGTCAGGGAGGACTGAGGGAGCCTGGGGCAAAAAGTTGCTCCTTAGATGACTCCATGGAACAACAAACTGGAGGTATCCCCAGGTGACCTTTGACATGGCAGGTAAAAGATTGAATAGGTTAGAACCTATTCAGTTCTAACCTGTCACTCCAAACCTCCACACCCCCCCCCGAAACCTGTCCAGTAGAGGGTGTTTTCAGTAAATCTAAAATTACGTCCTTTACTGAGTCTCTTTTCTGCCAAATAGGAGACCTAATCACAAGCCATCAATTTTTCATTATCCCTGAATGCTCCACCCCCTTACTGGGATGGGATTTACTTCATACTCTGGGGCCATGCATCCAACTAGTAGGAATAAATATAACTTCTAAGGCTCAGCACTCAAGGGAAGAATGTGAAACTCTCTGTTTAGCCATGGTTCTAGATAAGGAATTAGGTGTCTCTCGTCAGCAGCTACTCTCTAGGAAATCAATAGTAAAGTAAATCCTATAGTCTGGGAAACCAGGATACCCAGAAGGACCTCTGAATTCCCCCAGTTTCCATTGCTTATAATACCAATCAGTCCTACCGTCATAGAAAGCAGTACTCCCTCAAGGATGAAGCTGTTAATGACCTCTAGCTCATGGTTAAAAAGTTCTTGGAGAATGGCATACTAATCCCCTGCCATTCTCCATGCAACATGCCCATTCTTCCTGTACAAAAGCCCAACAGCACCTACAGGCTAATTCAAGACTTAAAAGCAGTCAATACCTTTGTAATACCAATTTGTCCAGTCATACCCTGAAACAAATTCTAGCCAAACTTTGCCAGGAGACTATGTCACCTTGGGTCACCAATCTACCCATGGCTTTGCTAAGGCTGTGTTTAGCTCCAAAAGACGCGCTTCAGTTCAGCCTTTTAGAAATGGTCTATAGGTGACTTTCCTCACCCAGGACCTGGTCCTAGATCAGGAAACTCACGAACTCAAAAAATATTTTATCAACCTAGGAAAAAGTCAACAAGTCATCCAAGAGCTTGGGAACAAAATCCTTCCTTGAGCCAGCCATGAGTTATCATTACCTAAAGTTAAACCTGGAAACCAGGTTCTGATCAAAACCTGTCAGGAGAACAAGCCTCACTCTCAATTAGAGCCAAAATGGAAGGGACCGAACGCTGTGATTTTAATCACTCCCAAGCTGTTAAAGTTAGAGGAATTGCAGCTGGGTGCACTTATCTCAAGTGAAGCCAGCTGTCCAAGGAACTGCCAGCTTACCAGAAGCACCTAATGGGACATACAAGTGCCAGTCATTTGATGGCCTGAAATACCTCTTCCAGAGACAAAGCTAAGTAGTGTTTGTGTCAAAGCCAGCTGTTCCCTCTAACTCTAGCCTAAATGACTATTGCTAGGGGGAAGGCAAGCCAGACATCACTTAAGAAACCTTGTCTGTTTTCATTTCCTATATTTTCTCCCTATACAATAACTGAAAGGGCAATGCCTCTTCTCATCCCCCTTTTAGCTGTCTTAAACATAACCACCACCATGGAAACTGGGGTTAGCAGATTATATCAAACCCTGTTGGTCTACTACAAGATTGTAGTACTAACAACATAGAAGAACGTAGCCATGCCTTAGAAGCTCTAAGACAGCAAACAGACTTTCTTGCTGCTGTGGTGCTGCAAAATCGCAGGGCACTTAATATGCCAACAGCAGCACAGGGAGGAACATGTCTGTTCCTTAAGGAGTAGTGCTGTCTCTATGTAAACACTCTGAAATAGTACTAAACAGCATTCAAAATCTGCAAGATGAAGCCCACCAACTTCGGGAGGATGCAGCCATTAGAGGCACCTGGCCTTTCCTACTCTTGTGGTGCAGTATCCTTTTAGTGGGACCATATATCTTCAAAATTCTAATTCAGTTTATTTCTTCCAGAATCAATGCCTTGTTAGCCATGTGAGGATCTCATCCAGCTCCACCCACAGTGCCAGATTCATCTTCCTCCAACCATGATGGAGTAGCCAGAGGGTTTTATACCTTATCAGGTAGGGCTTACTGCCCCTAACCAGCAGGAAGTAATTACAAAATGACTGTCATCCTTCAGCACCATCTTAAGAATAAGGATATAAAACCTCTGAGAGGAGGAGTTGAGGCAGGCTAGTTTAGGAAATGGGAAGAAACCTGGCAGAAAAACATGGCTGTGAAACATGTGGCCATGGAATTCCACCTGGAAATCCCCTGTGAGAAAGACCCCACAAGAAGGTTGCTGGAAGAACCCCAGGAGAACCCTCCATTTAGAATGAGATTTCATCCAGGATCAAGGAAAAGCCCTGGATATCCTCAAGGGGCTGTACCATTGGGCCCTCCTGGGGGAATTGACAGGTAGGGTAATCAATCACAACAGCAAACAGCTGGGACCTCTCCCCTGACAATTAGCAAGGGGAGGAATAATTAATGGCTTAAAAAGCAAGTGCACAGCCTAAAACTCTCTCTCTTTTGCTGGACCAGCCCACAAGTACACCTGGGGACCCATAATCTGATATTTTTTCCCATTTCTCTTCTCTTCACTCATTTTCTTAATAAACTATTTGCCTAACTAAACTGCCATGTTCTTAAATTCTTTTATGTAACATAGCCAAGAACCTAGAGGAATCCAGTAACAGTTTTGGCTTAAACAACAGGAATTTATTGGCTCACAGTTTAGAGGCTAGAAGTCCAAAATCAAGACATCAGCAAGGTGGTTTCTCCCCAAAGTCTATAGCATTCCAGTGCTGGCTTCCAGAAATTCTTGGGGTTCCTTGGTTTATCCCTGCCTCCTGACACCTGGCAATGTCCTCTTCTTTCTTGCTTCATTATTTTCGAGCTCTTTTTATAAGGCTTCCAGTAATCTGGATTAAGACTCACCCTCATCATTTGGGCCACACCCTAACTAAAATTTTTCAAGAGGTCCCATTTAAAAATGAGTTCACACCTACAGAGACATGAATTAAAATTAAGAACATGTGTCTCTTGGGGTACACAATTCAACCTAACACACTTATCATCTAAATCAAGTCTATGTAAATATGAAGTGATTGGCATAAATTGTTAAGTACAGTTCTCCTTTTATGGACTTGTGAAACTGAAGAGACAAGTTATCAACTCCCAATATACCCAATACATAATGGTGGAAAAGACATAGGATAACAGCTATAGACATTCCCCTTCAAAAGGGGGAAATTCATGGAAAAGGAGTCTCTGCTGCATAGAAGTTTTGAAACCCAGCCAAGCAAGTGTTTTCTTAGCTTTTTTTGATTAGCTTTCAAAGCTTGAGAATAATTCTCTGTGGCTATTGGTTCTGTCCTTTGAACCTTGGTTCTGCCCTTGGAGTCATCCTTCATTTCTCATGAAAAGTAGCACATGTTTGGAGCTGAGTAGTTTTATGAGCCTGCTTCTTGCCACCAGAATTTTGGCAAGCCAATAGCCTCCTTTCAGTTTGTACTCATTCTGTCCCTTCCAGTCCAAGCTGGCAGTGTTCCTGCTGAAATAATTTTCTGAAGAACCTTGTGGGTCTCCTGAGGATTTCAATGGATTTCACTCCATTAGACAAAAGCCATGCCAACAAATATTTACAAGAAAAGTCCTTTTCTACTTTGGCCTCCTACTGAGATAGCTCAGGGACAACATTCTTAACCTCCTCACAGGCCCTACTGTTTTATTGAAAGGGTCTGTGAGGCATACCCTTAATCTCTTGAAAGGCCCTTTGTAAGATTGAATACTCTGATCTTTAGGCATTTCTGAGGTTAGAGAAAAAGGTTGCATAATCACAATTTCAGTGTTTTTTTTTCTGTGCCACACTGTTGGAAGCAATTTCTTAATTTCAATAGCTTTCACTATTTGGAGAAGTTGAGAATTTACTCAATCATCAAGTCATAGTTCCTTTTTGTTTAATAGACAAAAATAGATTTTGTCTAAATCTTTATTTTAAGCAGTAAGAAACCAGGCAGCACCATCAACACTTGAAAGGTTCTAGAACTGCCTCTACCTAGCAAAACTGTAAATCAAATGTAATACTGCATTTCTGGAGGGACTGTAGAGATTAGTGACACCATCAAGGCCTTGAAGGATGCAGGGATGGTGAGTTCCACCATATTCCCATTCAACTCCCCTACTTGGCCTGTGCATAAAATAGGTGCTCTTGGAGATGATAATGGACTATCATAAACTTAACAAGGTGGTGACTACAATTGCAGCAGCTGTTCTAGATGTGATATCATTCCTTATGCAAAATCAAGACATCCCCAGCAGCCATTGATCTAGCAAAAACTTTTTTCTCAGTACCTATTAGTAAAGACCACCAGAAACAGTTTGCTTTCGGCTGGTAAGACCACTAATACACCTTTATTGTCCTACCTCAGAGGTGTATCAACTCTCTTGCCCTATGTCATAATCTAGTCCACAGAGAACTTAATCACCTTTTCCTTCCACAAGACATCTCACTGGTCCATTATATTGATGACATCATGCTGATTGGACCTAGTGAGCAAGAAGTAGCTAACCACTCTAGACCTATTCATAAGGTATTTGTGTGTCAGAGGGTGGGAAATAAATACAACAAAAATTCAGGGGCCTTCCACATCAGTGAAATATCTAGGCATCCAATAGTGTGTTTTCAGACTAGACACAGCAGGAATATCTTATTTTGGTTCATTATACCTGGGGACTCAGCTTGAAATACACAAAATCTTGGGTGATTCACTGCCTGGAGGCTGGAGCCATATGTATATATCTTCACCAACACATCTGGTAGTTAATATTGGCTCTTGGCTGGGAACTCAGCTGGGCTGTATTTTGGCACACCTTACATGACCTCTTCAGAGGGGTTAGACTCCAAGACTGTCACAAGAGAGCAAATTTTAAGTACATAACATTTTTATGTTCTAGGCTAAGAAATCACAAAACATTTCTTTCACCATATTCTTTTGGTAAAGGTAGTCACAAAAACCCACCCACTTTCAAGGGGAGGGAAAATGGTCTCAACCTCTTGATGCAGACTGGCAAGATTCTAGAAGAGAAGTCTGGCCATCTTGAGAAAAAAATTTCCTACAAATATTAATAATTTAATGAAACATTTTCTATAAATTGTTTTTAAATAATATTGTGACACTTTTTGCTTATAATCTATTCTTCATTATATCTCATTCTCATTACATGTCCAAGAAGAACTCATGAGATTATAGTAGTTTAAAAAAGGTTAATGAGTCAAAAAAAGTTTGAGGAATGCTGACTTAAAGCTTTAAACTATGCTTTTACTTTTTATTTTGAAATGGGCCATTAAGCACTACTGATATGTGGATACTTACATGTAAAAGGCCATTTTACAATAGCAGAAGTAGAAAAAGTATTTAAAAAGTCATCCTTATAATTTTATAAAATATTAGTTACGTAAACCATCAAGATGTGGCTTTCATCATTATCTTGAATCCTTGAACTAAATAGCAAATTTTCCACATCATTTCCCCTTATATGACTCTAATAGAGTAGCCTATATAATCCAGATGCAAACTTTTCATCTTAAAAACAAACACACATGCTTTGCGTCTTGCCAGATGCTTGGCTTCCTTATTAACATATTTTTCAAAAAGGTATAGTAGTCTATGTTGGCTAACTCCATTTCTTTTAATTTCATTATTTCATTATTTCATCATTTCATTTCATTTCTGCTTTGCACTATTTAACACCTAACAATCTAGTTTACTTTCTCTGATTCCGCTGAAATATCTCTCTTGAAAATATTTATATAATCACATTCAAATATTATTCAGAGACCATTTTTCTGGAATTATCCGTTGTCAATTTTTTGTCCATCAAATTATGTACATTCCCTAGCACATGTGTTCTTTATATCAGTATAGTCATAACTGAAATCCATTTTGTTCCCAGTCCTCCAAATCAGTCCTTTCCCTTTTCTTTATACTATTGTTTATAACTTTTATTCTCCCAATGATCATTCCCCTCAAGATTCAGACTTCAATGCTTAATTATATATATAATGGTCAGAGTTTTCCAGGAAATAGTATAATATATACATATTGTTTTTAATCAGTTGAATACAATTTATTAATCTGGTGAATTTATCTTGATATGTATCTGTAACACTATTACTTGAATGTTCTTCATTAACTTGTTTAATTTAAATTAATATACCTTATTATGCCTTCTTTAACTAAATATCTATAATGAGAAAAAATAAATTATATGTGACTAAGGATAAGAATTTAAAACTGAATAATGGCCCAAACCTCCATGTTAGCATGGGGTATTCAGGTGATTTATCATATGACTCGTAAATGAGTCATAAGGCCACTTAGCAGACTCAACTATTACAAGTGTTCACTTAATTTTCACTCAGAGGATTTCAAATTATTCCATTTTAAAGGAAACATTAATTATCTTATTAATTCTTATAAACAGCAAATGATATTAAAACAATTACTAACTTTAGATGGGAATATCTTTGTAGACTCTCAAGGTCCTCAATTCATCAGTTGAAAAATGATGCCCAAACTTAAAACTAAACACACTAAATTGCCTGTGCCACTTACAACTAGATTACATGACTCACCATGACACCCTCTACAGCCATCAACAATGTCAAATTTCTGGTGGAAAGGAAGTGATTTACACAAAGAAATGGAGAGGAAAAATAATGCCATGACTCCTACGTTGCTCTTGAGATTTTAGCTTCAGAACCCCCAAAATCCTGCTCCAATAACTAGAAGTCACTCTAGTGTCATAAGGATGTACCTCAGTCATTTTTAAAGTAAATAAAACATGACATTTAGGCAATGTAATGTTACATATTTTATAAGAATTTGAAGGCCTGAATTATTCACTGAATTCAATTTACTTTTATTTCTTGAAAGAGTATACCTTTAAATCAGCAATAACTGTTGGATATTAAATCCACATATTTTCCACTGTGCTGTTTTTTTTTTGTTGTTGTTGTTGTTGTTTTCAGTTTTTCCACTTCTATTCAGTTTTTCTTCTCTTTGTTTCATTCCTCTTCCTTTCTCAACCAATACCTCTTGCATATTTCCTTTTCCCTGTTCCCCTCAAATCTGTGTCCATTGTACTCATTGGATATAGAGTAGTTTAATTTGCTCTTCTAAACAGCTCCCTTGCTCTTCATTACCCTTACCAGTGTGACAAGATTAGATGCAGGTGTAAAATAAACTCTTTCTTTCACATCATATCATTGTATATTTAGTCTCAATAATTTTTGGTTGCTCATATTTAGGTGAGATTAGCTTCCCTGAACTTTTTGGGGAAAATGTAAGTAATTTCATAGAACTCACACTTATGTTGCTTCTCAAAATATAGTGGGTTGCTCTCTGAAATTTTTGACTGTTTCCCTCCCCCACCTTCATCTGACCTATTTCTTTTGTTTCTATTGTCCATATCTTGTACATTTTTTATTCCATTCCCAACTGTTTATCTACAGTATAGAGTCCTGTCCTGGAGAGGAGCAATGGTGGCTCAGTTTTGAGAAATCTCATAGGGGCTAGACTGCTCCAGGCCCTTTAGATTCACCTTGGCCATACATGATATTGGATTGGACAAAAGCCCTCCCAGTTGCAGTTGCTATTCTCAGTAGGGTCCACTGTGTTTTCCAATGAAAGTGTGCTATCTATGGAGATTCTTTTTCTTAGGTCCCTCAGAGGCCCATAGAGTTCCTATGCTTTTTCTACACAAATACCATGTGAGTCTTGCAGGTCACCTGTTTGTCCTCACATATTTGCATTTTTGGTTTAATTGCAATACCATGAAAATATTGTATACATTGTCTATGGGTTTTTGGTTGCTACCTATTTACTCTATCAGGTTATGTGTAGAGATTCAAAACTATGCTGCCATTATCACCATCATCCAAAAATCATAAATATTGTTTTGGCTATTGGCTTTTTTGAAATATTTTCATAATTAGGAAGTTTCCTATTTTATATTACTTAGTTTTGTTTTTATTTCTTTAAGAGAGACTACTGTTGAATTTAATATACTATTTTTTCTCCCTTTAATCTATAATTATAGCTATATGCCAAAATATATTTAAAAGTGGATCATTCCTGAAAATGAAACACAACCTGAAAATATTTCATTGCTCTTCTCCCTGCAATAGGCATTTTAAAAAATATGTATTGTTGGGATATTTCATCTCCATGTGACTGTGTAATCAATAGTTTCTTTTAATTTTTATTTAGGTAATTTTATTGAAGTACAATTTATACTCAGTAAAATATACAAATTATAAAAGCAGAGTACAAAATCTTTGACAAATCTATACATATGTATAAATATCCCAATCAAAATATAAAATATTTCCATCACTCCAGACAGTTCCCTTTGCTCCTTCCTAGTCAATACCCCTCCTCAGAGGCTACCCTGTTCTAATTCCTATCACCTTAGATTAGTTTTGCCTATTTTTGAACTTTACATAAATGCAATTGTACATTATGTACTCACTGGTGCCTGATTTCTTTCACTCAATAGTGACAATCCATACATGTTATTGTGTACATCAGTTGTTTTTCTCATGTTTTGTTGTGGTTGTTATCAAATAGTGTTCCATTGTTTCAATATACCGCATTTTATTTCTCCATTCTCCTGTTGATGGACAAATGTGTTGTTTCCAGTTTGTGGCTATTATGAATAAAGCTTCTTTGAACATTCTTATACAAATCTTGTGGACATAACTTTTAATTTCTCTTGGGTAGATACCTAGAAGTAGATGTGCTGAGTCACAGAGTAGATATATAACTCTGCTTAAAAATTGCCAATTTTCCAAAATGGCACCATTTTATACTCCCAGTAGCAAATCATGAAAGTTCTAGTTACTACAAATTCTGTGCTATTTTTATTAGATGTTTGTATCAAGGTTATGGAACCCTAAGAAATGATTTAGGAAGATATCCATGTTTTTTCTTTACCCCAAATATTTTAAATATCAGAGGAATTATCTCCTCCTTCAAAGGCATTTTCCCCATATCTGTCATTCAGGATTCAACAAGGTTGATTTGGTTAATCTCATTTACTAGGTGGATATTCCCTTCTTCCTTCAAAGTTCCATGCATATCCCTTCAGAAGATGATCTTTTGCTCTTATTAAAAGTTATGCCTGTGTTCTCTTGTAAATATCTCCAAGCTTTTAACATTTATGGAACTGAGCAAGAGAAGTCAAATACTTTATAAGAAAGTTATATATAAAAATTTAAGCTTTAAAAGCAAGGAAATGGAACTAGAAATTTAGACGTCTTTAAAAATGCTTGGTGTATTATCTGAAAATAATTAAAATATGCAAACCCGAGTCAGAAATTTAGAATACAGATTACCAGAAGCAAGAGTAGGGGGTAGAGAATGGGAAGTTAATGCTTAATTGGTACAGAGTTTCTGTTTGGGGTGATGGAAAAGTTTTGGTAATGGATGCTGGTGATGGTAGCACAGCATTGTGAATGTATTTACCACTGAATTGTATACTTGAAAGTGGTTACAATGGGAAATTTTGTTATATATATGTTAACAGAATTTTTTTAAAAACTTGTGTGTGAAAAGAAACATCAGCAAGAGAATATAGGTTTGTTTAACTGCTAAAGGAAACAGCCTCTATAGAGGGAGTCTCAGGAAACCAGAAAAGGAATCACTGATTATTCTTCCCCTTCTCTCCAAGAAAATGTGAACATCATGAAAGCAGGATTTTTTGTCTATTTAGTTACTGTCATTTCCGCAGGAACTAAAACAATGCTTAGTGTGCAAAAATCATTCAATATTTGTGAATGATTAAATAAAAGAGGGAAGAGAGGAACTAAGAAATTAGCCTTAGAAAGGAGGCTAAAATGTCTTGCTTAAAAATCTCCAATGCTACTGAATTGTATATTTCAAAGTGGTTAAAATGGGAAATTTTATGTTTTATATGCTGCCCGAATAATTTTTTAAAAATCCATAGAACTGTACAACACCAAGAGTGAAACCTAAGGTAAACTATGCACTATAGTTAATGATATAATTATTAAAATATTTGTTCATCAATTGAAACAAATGTATCACATTATTGCGAAATGTTAATAGAGAAAATTGTGTGTGTATGGGAGGGGGTTTATATGGGAACTCTGTACTTCCTGCATGATATTTCTATTAACCTACAATCGCTCTAATTAAAAAACAAAATAAAATTTAAAAATCCCCAATACACTTATCTTGAGCAGCAGGTGCAATCTATAATCTGTGGTGTGGCATTTAAGATCTATCAAAACCATCCTAACCTATTTACCTATATCTTTCCCTCACAACTTATTTTGCAAATACCTCCAAACACTTTCATACCACCCATACTTTATGATCTTCCCTCAATAAGGAAAAGCCTTCCATACCACTAAGCCTGATGAAATTCCACTTATCTTTCCAGAATGCTCTTATAAGCCCCCATTGCAGGGATCTCATACACCTCTAGGTGAGAGTAGGAGATAAAATTAGGGAGAGAATATAGATCCCTTACAAAATGTGGGGTGCTGTAATTTAGACCTCAAAACATCTGGTGAGATAAGTGTTTCCATTTGAAAGTTTAGAAACTGAGGTTTAGAGACTGTGATCAAAATAATACAAATAAGTGGAATTGAGCCCAGGATGACTTCTCAAGCTTGTACTCTTTTCACTACACCATATGGTTTCCAATGCCATCATTCATTCCTTTAACTACGATTCCTTAGTATTTATTCCACTAGGAAAACATTTTTCTTATATATCCTAATTATAATTATCTTTCAATACACTGTTTCTTGAGGGGAG
Organism: Tolypeutes matacus; assembly: GCA_026826555.1. Lineage (NCBI taxonomy): Eukaryota > Metazoa > Chordata > Mammalia > Cingulata > Chlamyphoridae > Tolypeutes > Tolypeutes matacus. The sequence goes on along the minus strand of JAKSZT010054335.1, from coordinate 33,666,737 downwards.
AGACTGCCTTATTCATCTTTGGTTACCCAAGTGATTATCAAAGATACTGTGATAGTTAGGCTAATGTGTCAACTGGCCAGGTAATTGTGCCCAGTTGTTGGGTCAAGCAAGCACTGGGCTAATTGTAATACAAGGACAATTATGAACTTTAGTCACCAGTGAGTTTACTGCATAGATGGCTGATTACATCTACATCAGCTAGGGAGATTGCTGTAGTCCAGTCAGTTGAATGCCTTAAAAGGGGAAGTGATTTCAGCATTCAAGGAGAATTTCCCAGCTCATCTTTGGACAGCCAACGGCTCCTGGAAACTTATCAAGGACCTTCATTGGACTTTCATCGGAGCCCCTGGTTTGCAGCCTGCCTGCGGAACCTGGACTTGTGCATCCCAACGGTCGCGTGAGAGACTCTTATAAAATCTCGTATTATTTATAGATATCTCCTGTTGATTCTGTTTCCCAAAAGAACCCTGACTAGTATAGATACTAAGGCTTAATATGTGTTGGTTGAAAGTGACTTGTAGCTGTTGTTTATACAATAACTCTAATGCTGAAAGAATTCCCTATTAGACATTTTAAAACCAGACTAATTTCTCCAGTAGTGAAGATTCCAAATTCCAAACAAATCTTTTACACTCCTATCCCAGAAAAAAAGCACATGAGCAGCTCCTCCAGCCACCTCATTTTCAAAGAAAATACTATTAACCTGATAAGATGAATGAACTCTTTCAGAACAATTCTAAATCATCAGGGTTGCAGACAAGGGTGAGGTTCTTAGATAGTAAATCTCTTGGCCGGCTTTCTGGCAAAAAAAAAAAAAAAAAAGCATGGCCTTGATGAATAAGAACAAAGTACGTTTTGCAATCTGTTTCAGAAGATCCATTTCATAAATACTTATCTAGAGATTGACTAAGATAGTGAACAAATTGGGCAAAGTGCCATTCACGAAGCTTATATTCTAATAAGGGGAAATAAAGAGGTAAAATATAGTGCCTTGAAATAAGTAAAGCAGGGTAAAAGGATAGTGAGTGCTGGCAGTATGGGTGTGGTAAAATATGAGGAGACCTGAATGAAGTTCAAAGAAAAAGCAAACAGACCAGCATGGCTAGTGTAGTAAGCAAGGGGAATAAATGGCAGGAAATGAAGTCATAGAGCTAGGTGATGCAGAGCCATGTTAAGGATTTAGAAATTTAAGCGTGATAGGAATTCAATGGCTTTGACCAAGGGAGTAGTAACATGATCTGAACTGCATCTTTAATAGTAAAAATATTGTTCTGGAGAACAGAAAGTAGGAGGGTAAGAGTACAAGGAGGAAGGCCAGTTAAGAGGCTATTAAAGGCGTGGATATAGCTCAGTGGTTGAGTGCCTGCTTCCCATGTACGAGGTCCTGGGTTCAATAACTGGTGCCACCTTTAAAAAAAAAGGCAATAGAAAATAGAAGTAGTCTAGTGAGTAATAGTGGCTTAGACTATGGTTATTGGTGAGAATGGTGAGAGCTCTTTCTAACAAGATTTGCTATGATTTGAAAGGTATGAGAACAAGTGGAATCCAGGATAACTCCAGTTTTCATCATGAATAGCTGGGTGAATAAATGTACCCGGGGGGGGGGGGAACACTGGAAGAAAAATGTTTGAAAAATCAAGAGTTCTATTTACAAGACATTTGTACATGAAATTATGGAATCTAGAATTTATTTCAAAATAATCTGGGTGTTTAATTAGGAAACAATATTAATCATTGACAACTGTTAAAACTTGTTGATGTGCACATTCAGGTTCATTATACTAGTCTCTTTTGCATGTTTCCATTTTTCTATATTAATTTCTAAAAAAGAATAGTTATGGTTTGACATATTAAGCTTGAGAGGCCCATTAAACTTCATGCAGAGATGAAGTCTAATGAACTATATAGATAGTGAAATACATGAATTGGAGTTCAGATAGTTAGATATATGTACAGGAGTTCAAATAAACTTCAAAGAAATCAGAGTAAAGAAATTTAGAAGTTGTCAGTCCATTTAAAGCCATGGGACAAGATGAGAACATCTGCAGAGTGAATAAAAACAGAGAGCAGGTCCAGCACTGACCTTTTTGCCAGGATTTTTGCAATTCATATCAACCACCACTGAAAAATATATAACTTTGAGCTTGCAATCCCACTTCTAGCAATGTACCCTAAGAAACAAATAGCACCAGTATATAAAAACTATGTAAAATATTTATCAGAGTGCTTAAGAGAAAAAGAAAAATAAACAGCGGGTGACATGGTGAAATAACCTGTGTCAAACAATAATGTGTGCCAGCTAAATACATTACAGTATATTGAATGGACTCTTGTGCAGCAATTGAAAGTGACATATATATGTCAGTGATCTGTAAATATATTCATAATTCATTAAGAAAAAAATGCTAATTAAATACAGCATTATTTTGATTTATAATTACTTGATACACTGTATATATAAATTTTGCATCTTCCTTGCCATTTATAACCTAGAACAGTAAATGTTACTAATCTTTGGTGTTAAAAGTACGTTGTTTTTTTTTTACTATAGTCTGTATTTTCTCAAGACAAAATAAAAATATACAACTTTAAAAATGTTAATAAGGCTCATACAGTAATATGAAATACCAAGGACCTTAAAAAGGAATGGTTTAAATTAATCAAAACCTGTATTGACATAATATTTATGTGGCTGAAATAAGATAACGATTAGAAATTATTGAAAAATAAAGTAATATGTCATGAGGAATTATTTTAATAGTATGTTAAATATTTTATTTACATTAATAAGTATAGCAAAATCACGTGTTCTATTGCTCAGATGAAGTTTCTATTTACTTACAAATAATCTACACATAGTACCTCAGCTACCAAATTCCAATACTGTCACAAAAACATAGTTTTCAAAATGTATAGTCTTTATTCTGAAATTTGATATATGAAACCAAGAACCATATACACTAGATACACAGACTTCAAATAACTTAAGGATAAAAGTCATTTTAAAAAGTCAAAGTAATTTACTTCTAATAAAAATACAATATGCACGTCATTTTAACACCAACTCACTAGATTATATCAAGGAAAATCACTCTTTGTAAATACAATTTATACTGGAGTACAATTTCACATAAAAATATTTTCTAAAACATGTTCTATTTCACAAAAAAATTAAACATGGGCCAGGTACTTTTAAAATTACAAGTCTTTTTTCATCAGACTAATCCAACTTTAAGTTTTTAGACATTAAATCTCATTCAACTTCCGTTAATTTAGCTAATGACATCACAAACAAGATTTTATTAATGAGCTTAGCCTTACTAAACCTTAAAAAATCGTGTAAAACATTTCATATGTAAATGGAATTTTAGTCTTCAAATTAAAAGAAATATTTTTCTAAGTCCAATTGTAACAATTCTACTCTTTTTACTTGCAATGCTTTCATTAGATAAAAACTATTACATTTTTAACTCCAGAAAATCCTATTTAAAAGTTACTTTTAATGACTCTGAAAACCTTCTAAAAGTATTCATATTTGAGTCAAAATTTTATATTTCTAGAGAGATATGATATAAACACCTCTTTAAATTTAGTTGATTTCATCTTGGCTATAAAAAGCACAAAATACTATACTGCCAAAAGTATTACTTCCTGAGTTTTAGGCCATTTAGTGTCTTTTCAATTTCAAAACTTAAAATTATAGTTTTTCTATATCTAATAATGCCGTGTAGGACAGATGTTAAAGAAAAAAAATAAGTGTGGTTTAATATTTTATGATTACCAAATACTGCAATGAGTCTGGCAGATGAATCAGAAGCTTTGCTCACTAGGAAAACTAGCTTTAAATCAAATATTGATTTTCCTCTTGTAATTCACACTTGTCTACTGAATTAGTTACCCAGCCTTCATGTAGGATTTTAAATTTTCTCTTAAGAGTTCTCCGAAAAGCTTTCAAATCTGCAACACGACTATGATCCTCCCCAATGATTACATGAGATACTCCTTCAGCTAAATAAGAAACTACTTTTGCTCCATGAAATCGAAGCTCCAAGGCTTTAATAGCTAAACTTGTTCCCTCAATTTTTGTACTCAGGTCATTAACAACAGCATACAGGTCCAAATAAATAGTGTAATGCCGAAACATACTAAGAGGAGAGTTGTCCCATGAATATCGAAATTCTAAATCAGCAATCACAGAAGGCATTTCTTCAAGGGTCTGTTCATTAGCATTTTTAATTCCTGAGAACACTTCCTTCAGTTGGTTCAAATCTGTATCAACAAAATAACTATCACCATAGCAATCATATTCACGAGCAAAATGTTGTTTTGTTGATGGACACATATGAATCATAAAACGAGGCTGCCATGGTACACAGCTTTTGGTCTTAAAACACTCTAAAAGCCAATCAGGCTTTACAACATCATGTTTATTTGAAGAAATTATGTTTTTCACTCTGATGTTCTCAGACCCTGCAATTATGCAGTACGTGTCTGGGCCTGGATTTTGTACTATACAGCCACCAAGCTCTGCAATTCTGTTCTCCAGATCAGGCTTTGGATGGCTGTCTGTTCCACTCATAACACAAAACTCTACATCTTCAAACATATTAGAAACTTTGTTTATGTTAGAAAGATTAGGTGCTTTTAAGTGCTCGATAATTCCAATAACTTTCTTAACCTTTGGGACAACTTTCCGCTTTTTTTCTTGTGGTTTGTCATCACCATCTACACAAAGGTGTTTAGATGCAAGTTTTCCATCTGCTTTCCCTCTAAGTTGTTCTAAGTCATCCAGAGTCATGCATTCATGCCATTCTTTGTCTTCTCTTATCTTTTCAATTCGTGGAAAACGCAATGTGCAATCAGTTTTATACATATCACTAGGGACAATCTCTGCTGCCTTAACCTGAACAATGACAGAATTACAAGGTTCAATATACACTTCTGGCTTCTCTGTTCCACATAAAAGGCTAGTTGGTGGAGTTTTTCTGTGAAAAGGCTTCCAATGTTTGGCCAGTTTCAAACCCAGATCGTACAGTTCTTTCATGGTGTAACCTGAGCCAACACGACACAGAGTGTGAAACACAGATGGTTTTTCACCAGGAAGGGGCTTCTCTGCCACTGCACACAAAAAGTGGGACATCATTCCACCCCGTGAACCTTTACCCCAATAGCCTCCAACAATTAAGATGTCTAGTTCATCCATTAGTCCATTTACATACTCTGGTTTAATTTTTAACCATCCTTCACCTCTTTTGTCTGGTTTGTAAATGGACAGAGGATATTTTATCATAATTCCCTCTTCTCTTTTATCTATGGCTTCATTCAAAGCATCAATTACTTCATTCTTAGTATGAGCCTGTGTTTTCTGCACTATTTCTATTCTACCTGGTATTGGTGTAAAAATACTACTAAGAATTTCATACCTCTTTTTCAGGGTCTCATGTCCTAACTTTTTATTATTAACCATTAAGATGTCAAAAACACAGTAACAAGTTTGCAGATCAGAATCTTCTACCATTCTTTTAATATCAAACTTACTCCCTTTTTGCATAAAAGTTTGCATATTAGGGTTATAGGCCATCATCTCCCCATCAAGGATACAGATTTGTATATCTGTTTTGAATGCATTATGAATGAATGGTGTTAAAGAACCTTCACGTGGAGATGCACCAAAATGATCAGTATAGAAGTCATATCCATTTCGGGAGAAGAACTTATATACATCACCATCTTTGTGCATTTGCATACGCTCACCATCTAGCTTGGTTTCAATATAGAAGCTCTGGTGTTTCATGTCCTTCTCAATGCGCTGAATATCTGCTACAGCAGCTAGCATTGGTTTAAAGGCAGAAAATAAAGTGATAGAAATATCACTGAGACCTACTGAAGGATCATGCAGTTGCCTACAGACTTTCTCCAGATCTGTAGTGACATTATACAACTCGACAGCATCATTATGAAAAATAGAAAATATAGTTTGCTGACTAAAACCAAGCTTTAAGTCCTTTACAATCATTCGTATGAGCCACTTTTGTTCAAGTGCTGAACTTTGAGTTATAAGCTGAAGAAGACTCTTCTTTACAAGGTCCTTTCTTCTGGCAGAATTATTGCAGGCAACTGAGTCTAAAATGTCATTTACTTGTTGTATGTTTAAGTTCCCTTTCTGTAAACATCTTGGCTTCAACACAAAGTATGCAATCATTGCAAAGTCTCCAGCATCTCCATGAGTTCCAGTAGGTGTTCTGTAATTTAAAAGTTTAAGGGCATCTTTTCCTTCTTTCGGTAAATTCAGCAATTCAATATAAAGTTTAGCAAGCATAGTTTCTTTGATTCCATAGGCCATTCGCTCTCTTTCTAGCTGAGGAAGAATGAGTCTCATTGCTGGATAAAAAGAGTCTGTGACATCATTTTGGTTCTTATGAAGGGCATCGTGAAATTTTCTCCAAGAATCTAAAAATTCGCTGAAGTATCTGATTTTTTCTGCACGTCCTTTACTTTTCTGAATTCGTTCTAAAGTTGAACATAAGTCTGCAAAAGGAACGTGTGAGGCAACGGTTTGTGAAGTTTGTGAGGCAGCCATAGAAGCTCCAGGGGTTCCTCTGGTTTAACTAATAAAGCAAAGAGAATAACTTTAAGTATAAAATAAAATTCAACTAAGTATCTAATATAAGACTTTATACACAGTGCTGGTTTATAACAGATGCTTATTAATGTTTGCTAAATGGAAATAGGTCAATACAATAAATGATGCATCTCTTCTACCTCTATACTTAAGAATAATCAACTATTTACTTCAATACTAATTAGTAATTATCAAAAGTATCACTAGCCCCATATCTTATATTAACAATCCTGAAATTAATCCTTTTAATTATATTTCTCCCTGAATCCCAACTTTCATTGAATTAATTATTCCCTTGCTTAATTATTTAGTACATAATGCAAATGAATATAGTTAATAACGATGATGGAAAAACAAAACAAAAAAAGGTCAATTTACTTCATTTCTGGGCTACTGAGACAAGGTCTTTGCCTACATATACTCTTTCTCTGTCAGACTACAACACAACACCAAAAACAAACTTCTTAAAATGGACATTTGATAAAATACCATTCTCTTATTCATTGAATTGAAATTTGGCTTTGCAGGAATTTTGAACTCCTCAGCATAGATAGGATCCTTCACAAAAAAATTGGTATCCTTTTGTTGTTACTTTGTAGGAAAAACTCTTTTCCAGCTAACAAAGCCTATGTCCACATTTGCTTCTTCACTGATAACTATGTTAAATCATCTCAGCATTTAAATCCCAACTCAAGATACCCCTCCATAAAATCCTCACTTTACCTCTTTTCTCTTTCAGCTCTATTGTATAGTAGTTCCTCATAGCTTTATAAATTTAAATCATGAGTACAATTTTTTTGTTGTTAATATTCCTATGCCATTTATTTTCCCCAGCAAGCACAAAGTAGATATGAACCAGGTGTTGTGCTCTGGGCAAATACAATATATTTCCACCTTATAATAATAAGCAATCTGGAAAGAAAAAGGGACATAATGGGAACTAATGATAATAAAGTGCTTGATTCTTTAATAAAAATAAAGTAAAATGCCAAATAGTGTTTTATTGAAGTGCCTTCTAACGGTAGAGAGGATAAGTATCTGTGCCAGACTAGGATCTAGAATATTTCCTAAAGTGGTTACCACAAGTGTGAAATTTCTTTAAAGTTTTAAATATACATGCAAGTTTTATTGGAATCTATATCAGAGTTATTTTAATATGGTTTAAACTCTGTATTTTAAAAATAATTTTTTCAAAAAAAGACTTAAAGTGAAATTTGTCTTCCAGCAATAAACCACGCTTTATCCTGAGGTTTCAGACATCTCCTGGTTCAAACACCCTGTTTCCCAGGCAGTAGGAGTCAGAGAATCTTTGCCATAGGGGGTTGGGTAGGGGCTCTGTTATAGATTGCAAAGACGATGACATTCCCCACCTCCAACTCGCTCACTCCAGCAAACAAAATGGAAACCCACAACACACACCCACAATTAGCATAAGGCTGCATTATCTAGTATCTAGAAAAAGAAATGGAATTACCAATTGTGATAGCACATTAACTAAACAGTCAGTTCTAGAGGAAGGGAATCATGTAGTAATTAGTGACTCTAGTGCCTGATGCCCGTCTTTGCTGGATGAATTGCTGAATACATAGAGCCAAGTTCCTGGAAACGCCTGCTAGGGAAGGCCATAGACACACAAACACAAATGCATGCACTCACACAAACAAAAACATACTCCTCAACGTGGCTAGTGGTGGCATTCAATTTGGTTAAAAACATTAAGCAATTACTGACTACACAGGCAACGGTTTACAACATTACAAAAGCTTCGATTCTCAGTCTAACTCCTGACAAAGGAAATCCAAAACTTCTACTTAGTTAGACTAAGAGATAAATCCACAATATCCACCATGCTTCAATTTTTATCTTTGAACATAGTAACTGCTTCCTCTGAGTCTGGTTTGCATGAAACCACACCACCTGGCTATGTACGTATAGTATCCTATCTTTAAAAACATATTCCCTCAAGCAGTTTTGTTGTGATTTATTACTTTATCTTTTATATATTTTTTATATAATATAAAATGAAGCACATTAAGAACTATTTCTTTGACTGTTCAAGTATTAGTGTATAGTTTCTGATATATCTGTAGGCTTTATATGATCTCAAAGCCAAAGTTTCCCTCAGTAAGTCCCAGGCAAAGACTCAAAAAAGTATATTATAATAGTGTTAACATTTAGATAATGGTGTGGATACACACATATCCTAAAACTAATATGTAAATAAAAAATGATTCTAGGGAGCAGATATAGCTCAAGTGGTTGAGTGTCTGCTTCCCACGTATGAGGTCCCAGGTTCAATTCCAGGTACCTTCGAAAAACAAAAAACGAAAAAAAAAAAAAAATCATTGGGGAGCAGATGTAGCTCAGTGGTTGACTGCCTGCTTCCCATGTATGAGATCCTGGGTTCAATCCCCAGTACCTCCTAAAATAAAAATTAAAATTAAAAAAAACATTCTAAAATTAGCACAAAATGAATAGAACTAAATATTTTTACTCATTATAATTGCATAGAAAGTCATAGATTAGGATTTGGGTTGCATTTTACATGCTCTCTAATTTTATTTTTTGGATTTTGCAGTTTTTAGCTAATGTTTTCTATTTGCAATAAAGCAAAGAAGGAGGTAAGAGTCAGGTGGTTAGTAAGCTCTGGTGTCCAATAGATCTGGGCTCAAATGCAGACTAACATTTAATAGCTTTGTGATATAGGGCAGTCACTTAATTTCTCTAAACTTTGATTTCCTTAAGTATAAAATGGAGCTAATAATTTCCTAGAAATTTAGGATAAGGATGAAATCAGATAATCTTATATAAGGTACTTAACACAGTACCTGGCATTTAGTAAGTCCTTATAACTATTAGTTGGCTGAGTCTAGCAAAATTTAAAATATGCATATTACAAAATAATGAGTAGATAAGATGTGGAGGGGGGATAGGGCACTTCAATTTTTGACAATAAGCAAATTTTTCAAGAAAATAAATACAAGTAATGAGTACATAATAATGATTCATTATTCATTCTTCTGCTGCCTATATTGTTTTGAATTGACACAACAAAACAAACTAGCAAGTTTTTATTCAGTGAATATGGGAGATAGCTTCAGTGTTATTTTATGGGAGAGAAAGTGACTAGTACAATTAAAGTTTCATTCGTGCAACCCTTGATAAGATGTTTTCCTATGAGACAAAGGGCTTACTGTAGCCTATCTTCCACAGCACTTTATGTCATTTCAGAAGAATTCTCAGCAAAAAGAGATTAATGGTAAGAAAAAGACAGGCGCTCTGGAATCGAAGAAGTTAATGAAAGACAGTGAAACAGGAGAAAAGTAATTCCCTCCAAGCCTACATTTTCTCTCACTCCAGTTCTATCAATACACTCCTGCAAAATCTCACCACTGAAGGATCCATATCACTCCTTTGCCCCCTCCCATCCCCCACCCCCCCCCAAATCCTCTGGATTCCATATGAATATCTGGCCTTAGGCAAATTATGTCACCTCTCTGAGACATAGGGTCCTCTTTTGTAAAATGGGATCATGATGGTTTCTGGTTGGATTGTCAATATCAAAACTTATGCAATTAACACACCTCACGCGGTTTTCAACTATCAAAAATGGGAGATATTGTAATCCCCTCGTCCCCAAGAGCCAGTGGCGCGGTCACTATCCTCTATGTGAATTTGACAACGCACTAATAAACTGGTGATTCATGCCCCATACTGCTAAACCGGGCGAGGCTGATAAACTAAAGGATTTTTAGCATCCCGTTAAGAAATAGGGAAAAAAATATATAATTTCTAAGATGCTATGCCTTCACTTTTCCGTCTCCCAAGCTCATCACTGCCAATAAACATTTACTGAACTGAGACGAGAGGCTAGACGGATGGCCATCTCCAGTACTAATCATCCTTGCCCCAGCCTCCACCTGCCCAAACGTCACCTCTTGTTTGTTCCCTTGAATACAAGGCCACTTCTGTCCAGAGTAGCTGAACGAGCTTCCGCACCTAAAGTGGGGCCAAACGCACCGCCACCACACCGGAATTTGACGTCAAAATAGGCCGGTGTCGCCAGCTGTTTCCCGCGCAGGCGCAGCTGCGACAGGTTTGGGGGAGGGAGTGACGTAATGGGCGTTCTGCGCAAGCGCGATGAAAGTCGGACCCGGCATTCTGGAGGACTATGGGATTCCTGGGGCCTTGCGCCGCTCGGAAGGACCCTAGAGTAGGTGGAGCCGGGAAGACTCCGGTAGTGCTCTTCTATTTGATCCTGACAGATTACAGTTGTGACCACAACTTCCTCTAAATTCAGCAGCAGGTGCTGTCTACACAGCGGTTGACCTAGATGGGTGATTTTGTCGTTGAGCGAGACCTAAGATCGCTTTGTGCACTGACTTGTTACTTGGACCTTGGCATTCATACTCCTAGTGTGAGCCCCGTGCTTGCCTTGCGCTTCCAGAGTTCTTGTTCTCTATCTGTAAAAATAGTGGTAACAATGCTTTTTTCACTGATTGGTTGTGAAACTGCCCAGAAAAGAAGATGGCATCCTCCCTCCCAAACGTCTGCTGTTTCATTTAAGAGTTAAAAATATGTTGTTACAAAATTATCTAATCCTGTCCTTTCTCATGTGCTTTTCATGATTATGTGACTATGATCTGAGTTCTTGTCTCTAACCATAATACATAAATAAAAAACTGCATACCCAAAAGTCACCTACAAACTCTTCGAGTATCTGTTCCAGGATTAAAAATAGTTATTCAAAAAACCTTTATGGAGATCCTACTATGATAGAGTAATTGTGCTAGGTACTCAGGATTGAGAGGTGAAAAGCAAACAGCAAACAAACTCAGTCCCTATATTCCAGAAGCTATTGATTTCAAACAACATTTTGTTAGTGTCTGCCCTCTTCCACCAGGGAGAATTGAGAAATGATATAAAAGGTGGGGAAAACAACTTTTAGAATGATTTCCCTTTGGTGTAAACTATTGTTGCTTTAGATGAAAACGATATTTTGCTGCAGTGAGCTCTGATTAAACATTTTAGAGCTGTTAAGTGCACTAGGTGTTGTCTAATGTATAAAAAACTCATTTTACAAGACTGACAGTTATTTAGATTCATAGTGCTAGTTTGTAGTAGAGCTATAAACTAGAGCTCCTTATACTTAGCCGAACAGCATACAATTTCCTTGCATAAGTCACCTAACCTACCTGAATATTTCTCTGATATCATCTGTGGGGTTATAATGTCACATGATACTGCTTTGTGGGTGTCTTAGTTTGCCACAGGGTTGCTATGCAAAGTACCAGAAATGGGTTGGCTTTTATAAAGGGGATATATTTGAGGTTAAAGCTTACAGTTCCGAGGCTAAGTGTCCAAAGCAAGGTACCATCAGAGATGCTTTCTTACCAGAGTCAGCTACTGTTGATTATGGGGTCCCACCACGTGTTGAAGATGGCCACCGATTTCTGCTGAGGTCTCTGCTTTCCCTCCAGATCTACTGTCTCCGGGAGCTTACCTGTGCAGGAGCTCAAACAGAGTGTGTCTCATTCCAGGCCTCCTCTCTCAATCTCAGCTGTTTCGCTTTCTTCCCGAGTTCAGCTGTAAACTATTAAGCATATGGCTCCCTCTCAGCCTTGAGCTGCTCCATGGACCTTCTTGGGGGCCTCATTCCATGCCTCTGTGCTTTGCTGGTTCCAGAGTTTGGGACCTTTCTCAGCCCTCAGGGCTTCTCTGTTTTCCTGCAGTCCTCTTACACATGGCACTGTCAATATGGCACCTTCCTTTGTCTGTGTGTCTGTCTCTCTCTATGTCTCCCTTTATTTCAGCTCCAGTAAAAGGGCAGAGACTCTACCTGAGTCATGCTTCACTGATGTAGTCCAATCAAAAATGTCTCCCATCCACAGGAATGGATTAGTTCAAAAACATATCTTTCTCTTTTTGGGATTCATAAAAGAACTTCAAACTACCACAGTGGGTAATAACTTGCTATTTAATTTTGAGGCACACCCAACAGTGTAAGTTAGAAGATCTTCTACTTGCCCATCTTATTTTAAGAGAGGGCACTTATTGTTGATACATTCAAGCTCCCCCTCCATATTAAGTAAGCCCCTAAGATACATCAGACTGCACTATGTATTAGTGATATAAGTGAGGCAGCATGGGTTCTGAAACCAGACGAATTCTAAATTGATTCAAATGTAATCTCCCACTGATGTCATTTTAGTTTTTCTAATATTTAGTTCAAATAGAATCAGGGAATCTTAGTATCTTCTAGTGTTGCTATGATCATTTATGTAAATCCTCTACCTTTGTGCCTAGCCCTTATTAAGTGATCAAAAATTGGAAATTGATCAAAAGCCTCTCTTTAGCTTCATAGAGTTCCCAATCTGGTAGTAAGATATATATGTTAAAACAAAAACAAAATACTTATGAAATACCCTCTGTATATAACTAGGATTCATAGAATACGGGACTGACCAAGGGAGAGGGGCAGATTTCCTCAGCAAATAATTCAATACAATTTGGGGTATAGGGGGGATTGAAAGTGAAGCTAATGATCAAGATTTAGGGCCCCACGTGTATAGGTACCTCCAAGGCCCTAGCAATGTTATTTTCATGGTCCTGTGCTTTTGTAAAATTTGTAAAAGTAATATAATTTTAAAAATTCTTTTTCTTTAAAAGGGCCCTCCAAATTGTATATGGCTCAAGTCCCATAATGCTACATTTGCCCCTAGTAGAAGTAGGAAAGGGCTGGGTTAGGAGATTAAAAGATAAAATTATTTATGTAAGCGCTTTAAATACTGTAGCTCGTTCTGATTCCCCTAAAATCCCTATCAGGCAGACACAATTTCTTCTGTAAAAACTGCGTCGCTGAGAGACCTAGTGGCCTCTCCAAGGTCACAGACTGCTAGGCCGTCCCTGCCCCTGGTCACGTTTCTTCTCTACTCTCTGAGAAGTGCCTGAGGCCACGAAGAGCAAGCGGAGGAGAATCAAGCACGCCCACTGTAAACACTTGGATGAGGGTCCCCTCTGCGTGGAACGCCCGCAAAGGCGGGGAGAGGCTCCCTCTCTCGCCGAACCCGCTCACCAGTTTTCGCGGCTGTAAGCGCCGAAGTATCTTTTCCGTCTGAGCCACCGTCGCGAATGGCTCGGGGACGCCTCTGAGCTGTAGTTTCTGCGCATGCCTGAGAGGGCGGGCTGGTGGGAAGGGAAGATCGAGAACAGGTAATGTGGGACGCGGCGGGGGTATTTGCGGGAGACACCCGAGCGTAGGCCGGAAGTGCAGGAGCCGAGAGCGGCGCCGCCGGAGCTCCGGGAAAGACAGTGGCCACGGCAACTGCTCCTGGGCAGGAGAAGGAGGATGAAGAGCGACGGAAGAGGCGCGCATGGAAGCTGCTGCGCGGTACCCGGTTTAGTGTTGCTGCCCAACTGCGCAGCCTGCGAGCAAGTCTAAGTAAGTGGGGGTCCCAGGGAAGCCGGGAGCCTGCGGGGGCCGCCAGCGGGACCAGCCGGCCAGCCGAGGTCTGCTCCTTAGAGGAGGGTCGCGGGGGAAGCCGCAGGCGTTCTCACAGGTGTCCAAGCCGAGGGCGAGCACTGCCGACCGCCTGCCTGCCCCTTGCCTTGGTGAGCGGCGAGATCTGCCCAGAAAGGCCGGGGTGATGGAGCCCTCGGGACCCTGAGTAGAAGTAAACACACGCTTCCACGTTCAGGTGTGGAAAGGGGCTAAGTGTCTCGGTGCGTTGGGCTCAACCATAGGACTATGAGGTTCCCGACGCTCCACGTCTTCCGGAGCGCAGCAGCCGGTGTCTGTCAACCCAGAAAGTGTTAATTCCGTAACCTCGCAAGCAGAAAATATCCAATTTGGAAACTAAGGTGTACTTACTTCCTATGGCTCATCTGGTGTCTTGTAATGGGAACCTAGACCGTATTTTAGAATTACATATCTGTTGTACTTAGAGTAATGCGTGCAACCCAATACTCGGAAATCATCCCTCCCTGCCCCCAACCTCCCACACACAGATGAAAAGTAAAATAGAAAATCCCAGCTACTAGGTTTGAGGGATGGAGTAGTCCTGATCTATTCATGCAAGTAACAGGTTTAGACCTGCGAATATTATGGTAGAACGTTTGGGTGTTTTCTGTTGTCATTTTAGCAATAGCAAGTGAGCAACCCATAAAATTGAAGTCAGTTTTCTTGCAGAATTTTGTCAAAATCCATTTTAGTAACCCACTGTTGTTATTGCCTAATGTAATAAAAATATAAGTCCTTTATTTTAACAAAGCTTTTTCACGTTTGCTATGTAATAGTAACTTGTAGAAAGATACAAGACTGTATTCTTTTTATATTTTGATGTTTGATTTTCAATGATCCTCCCCTGGTTTCTTTTGCATGGAGGTAATACTCTTGTGTTCAGGTTTAGATTCATCACATATCTTTTATTAAAATATTAAGTTTTACTACACTAAATAAGAAGTTGTGATTGTACATCTAATTTAGTGTTATGTTATAATTTCCATACCTAAGACCTAAACTGCTCAATTTAGTAATTGTTAATTTGTGCCAGGCACTGCTATATATTGAAAATACAGAGTTGAGTAAGATGAAGTCACTGGCACCAAAGAACTCGCAGTTTAGGAGAGACAGACATGTAAGCAGATAAATTACACTAAAATATAGTAAGTATCACTACAAAAGTTTGTACAAAGTACAGAATGTGGAATGCCTTACAGTAGGGGTCAAGGAAGGCTTCATGGAGGTGCTGCTACCTGGGTTTTGACTAAAAAAATAAGGTATTTACTTTATTATTTCCTGTGTCCAGATATTCATAGTAGAGTCCATTGAATCTTGTTTTTTTGTGGGTTTTTTTTTTGTAATCTTTTTTTTCTTAAAGATTTATTTATTTACTTTTATCCATTTTTACCCCCCCACCCGCTTTTGCTGTTTTTGGGTCCATTTGCTGGGCAATTCTCTGTTTCCTGTCCTCTCTTCTCATCCTTCTCCTCTTGTCTTCACTGGGATTTGATCCTCGAGACCTCTGATGTGGGAGAGAGGCGTCCTACCACCTGTGCCACCTTAGTTACTGGTTTTTTGGTGCATCTCGTCTTGACTCTCCCTTATGTCACTCTCCTGTTATGTCATCACCTTGCTGCTGCGTGGCTCAGCAGGGCCTGACGGCACACCTACGCATAGGGCCTGGTGGCCTGTGCACCTTCTATATTTTTCTTTTTTTAAATTTTTACCGGGAGGTCCTGGGGATCGTGCCCAGGTCCCTCCATATGGGAAACGGACACCAGGCCCCCCATTTGAGCCACATCTGTCCCCCCAGCTAATATCTCTTAAGGTTCACCAAAGATACCTAGAGTTACAGTCATTTCCCATACAGGATGGTCATATAATAAATCAGACTTAGTTTATCACCAGCATTCTAAAAACCGACCTAGGGAGAAAAACTAGGTCTGGGGACACATGCATGGTTTCTAATATAGTGAATGTTTAGCCTACCCTGATTATCACAAAATCAGGACAGCGAGAATATTCACATAGTCCATTGAATCTTATACATTATTTAATCCAAGTCCAGCAGACCTAGGTGAACTTACTTTTTCTGCTCTAAAAGGTAACGAAATACTTTCGCTGTTGTCTCATAGAAGTAGCTGCATTTATTAACACATTATGCGCAGAGTGCATTGAGCTCTGTATACATTTGATCTCAGTAATTTTTCCAATTATGTTTTTCAACCTTGTTTTACATATGAGGAAATAGATATTTAGAGAAGCAAAGTGAGTTACCAAAAGCTACCTGGCTATTAACAAACAGATCAAGCCAGAAAATGTCTCCATAGTAAACCACGGACTCCTGTCTCCCTTTTTAGGTACACCTCAGGCCCCTATGCTGTCTGACAATAAGTATACTGATTACATTGTCTTGGACCAACAATATGACTTAGTGGTGGGTACAGCAAACTCTCAGACCTAACAATTTTCCTTGATGTCCCTCTTGTCATTTACCTTGAGGGAATCTATTTCTCTTTCTCTGTTTTCATTAATTTAGAACTCATTTAATTATTACTCAGATTCTAAAATCTTTCTAATTCTTATTCATTCACCTCAAGAAAGTCTAAGGCTCTTAAAGTCTAAGGAATGTCTAAGGCTCTTTTTAGAGTGGACTTTTGAAAAAATCTAATTCTTTTAATTAAGCTTGATTTTTCTTCAAGTGACAGCCTTCATAATACATTATTAATTTTCTATTACCTTTTAACAGAGTACTTAGTCTTATAACATTACATTCTACTAGAAACCGTTGAAAAGGTGTAGTATTTTCAGGACATTAACTATGTGAATTTATGAGTTAGCCTGGGAATCTAACTACTTCTGTAACATTAATTATATAACAAAATAAATTCTAAATTTCATCCATCTAGTTTTCAAAGTTTTGGAGTCTTCCCCCTTCATAATTTGGGAACTTCTTAATTCTAACATCATTATTTATATTTTTTAGCCTTGTGGATCCTTTTTTTCCCTCCATTTTCTTTCTCACATATTTATATATTTTCAAAACAAATTATGATTGGCTTACACAATAATTTTTGTTCTATCAGAATTGACTATATTTGGTAAGTTTATAATGCTTCAAGTGCGGGAGAAAATACAAAAATGATTTGTTGCTGCTTAGTATCTGTTTTAGGTATTTGTTCAAACAAGTTTAAATCCTAGCTCAAAATGCTCTTTGAACTACTCAGTCACTATCCACCATCTCTATAGGCAGTTACTGAAATTCATCTGTCCCATAGGGCTATTAATATATGCTTTTTCGTTATTGATGACATGTGGGTAACCATTAGGGAAATTGATAATTCATTCTGTGGTGTCTCCAACACACAGATAGCAGCTATTTGTGTTTCCATTTCAGCTGTGCAGCTGGCATGGTTTCTTGACTTCCCAATGTTTAGCAGAAAAAGAGAGGTATTGATGCAAGAATTCTGAATGTGAAATCTATGCTACTTGAAAGGTGATTTGAGAGAGAAATGCTTGGAAGCTGTGAATTCCTGCAGAGTACCATGGGATGCTCATTCTTTGCCTGTAATGTAGATGTTAGCAATAACACATGAATTGCTTTCCACTTTTCATGGTATTTACTTGAACCCACACATTTTTCTATCACTAGTAAGTATGCTTTTTATTTTATGATGGGTAGTGTTTACTTTTAAAAAAGCTGTTCCTAAAATTATCAACTGAAGGTACATATAAGGACCTTTAAAAATAATAGTCCATTTATGACTTAGGACTTTTGTTTCAAAATTGTGTTTTTAATTGTTTAGCCTTTAGCAAAATTGTTTTTGGTTAATTCATGTTTAATTCATGTGTAGGTAAAAGCATCTCTAGTAGTTTTCTAGTATTAACAGAATCAATAAATCAGTGTACATTGTGCAATCAATGCAAACTTTTAAAAAGTAATTGGAACAATTAAGCATTTCATGATTTTGTGAGGCAAGCCTTACCTTCATTGAAGTATAATTTTACCTATAATTGAAGGAATAATAGTTTTGTCTGATTTGCCTTGCTTGTTTTGGGGGCAGTAATTAACTATCCACTCCTATAGTTTGTTTCAATACTTGATATATTTAAGTTGTTTTTTTTTTTTTTTTTTTTAAGTTTTGGATAAAATATTACTGAGTAAAGAACTGAGCTGAATAGATGATCAGCTTCAGTGGGAGAGTAATAATATTTGGTGGGGAGAAAAGGTTGAAGGTGGTTATTATTCCAGACTTAGAATTAATCTTTAATATGCTGTTTGCCATTATTACTTTTTTTGGAGAGAGTAAACCCTGTGTTCCAATAATAGAGCAAAGGAAAAAAAATCAACAAAGTTCATAGAAGCTCATTAATTCCATCTGAATTTATTTCCCTGCTTTTTCTCTCCCCTCCCATTAAATACATACTCCTAAAACATACTGTCTCTGTCTATGTAAAGCTAAATTGATTAGCCAGTAATTTTCTCCAACTTTGTGTACTCTTTAAAAATGTTATCTTGATGATAATGGCCTGGTAAAGAGACTGAAAATGTATGATGCATATAAAATATTTTACAAACCTCAGTTGACTCTAGTGACTTCAGAATGTGCAAAGCAGCAGTAACTTGGTAAACTGGCCTCACTCAGGAGCTTCATCATCCAACCCTCATTTTGTGGGAGATAGAGAGCCCTAGCCCAAGTTGTATTGTCATCTCTCTAAACCTTGCCATCAATTTTATATTTATGATGTCTTGGAACCTGAAGAATGTTAGATTTTTTTTTTTGAAGATTTATTTTTATTTATTCATTTCTCCCCACCCTCTCATTGTTGGCACTTGCTATGTTTGATTGTCTTCTTTGTTTCTTTAGGAGGTACCGGGAACCGAACCGGGACCTCTGATGTGGGAGGGAGGTGCCCAACCGCTTGAGCCACCTCTGTTCCCTGCTTTGTTGTGTCTCTCATCATGTTTTTCTTCCTGTGTCTCTTGTGTCATCTTGTGTCAGCACCAGCTGCTGTCTTCTTTAGGAGGTACTGAAACCAAACCATGGACCTCCCATGTTGTAGGCGGGAACTCAGTCGCTCGAGCCACATCTGCTTCCCTAGATGTTTTTGTTAACAATATTTCACTTCCAGTACATAACAGGCACTTTAGTAACCTACATATATTATAATGCACCAAGGACTTAAGTAAATGTAGTATATGATTCTTATTTTGAAATATGCCAGTTTCTGGGAAGAAAGGCAATAAGGTTACATGTTTAGACAGAATAGGGTGGCGGTTATCAAACTTTGGTCTCAAAACCCAATTTATACTTTAAAAAATCATTGAACACCCCAAAGAGCTTTTGTGTATGTGGATTATATCTATAGATATTTATTGTATTAGAAATTATAGCTTGGAAAATGTTTAAATATTTATTTAATTCATTTTTAAATAGCAATAATAAATCCATTACATTTTAACAAATAACATTTTTATGTGAAACAGCCATATTTGCAAAAAAAACTTAACAAGTATGGTATTGTTTCATATTTTTGTGTAAATAGCTTTGATGTCTGCATAATAGAAGACAGGCAGATTATCATATGTATTACTGAATTCAGTCTCTTATGATATGTTGTTTTATATATGAAGAAAATCAGGCCTCACACAAATTTGTAGCTGGAAAGGGAAAAGTCTTTTGTTGTTTTCAGATCATTGTGGATATTCTTCAATAGTACCCCAACACTTGACGGGTGGTAGTTTCTTAAAGGTTAATTACATTGTGGAATCTGAATCCAATATCAAAGAATTTTTCATCTGTTTACGTTAAAATCCATTGTTTTATCCTGTAATTTCAATAAATCTTTTACACTCCCTGATTTTGTGGCATTATTCATTGGTCATTTGGAAAATAATAGGTTTAATGAATTATGCAGATTCTTCCAAATGTTGATACATATCATAGATTATCAGAAATCACATTAGTTAATATCACCACCCCTATGATGTTGTCAGGAAAGTCTCTAGAATTGAGAAGCTATCTGAAAAGATAACTTCACTTCATTCATCTTCAAAAGAAATGTCTGCCAAACATCTAAATCTGAATAACCATAGTTTGTCAATTGTCCTTTTAAGTAAAAATGGATGGTGTCACCTGAAAAACGTAGCTAATTCAGCTCACAATTCAAACATATTTCAGTACACTGCAGATCTGCTTCCCATTTTGTCACACAAAATATTAAAAATTTTGTATTTAATGTTTGAGATTTAATTAAATTAAGAATTTTTACTGCTTTGAGGACATTCTTAAATGAAACTGGCTTTTGTTTTTACTGCCTGTGTGCCACTGTTTTGATTCTTGCTGAAGGCACAAATAATTTTACTTTTAATTGTTTTTGCATGTCTTATTATTAGTATGACCATAATATTAATTTTACAGACCCTTTGAAAAACCCCCTGGAATCTGAGGCCACATTTTGAGAACCATTATCAAAGAACAATCTCAGGTTTAATAGGAACTTTAAAATTCATCCAGTTCAGTTGTTGTAATTTCCCCTTCAGTATCCTTGCCAAGTATTTATTTAGCTTAGGCTTGAATATGTCCAGTTCCTGTGAATCTTTGCTAAATGAATAAAAATAAATGGCATACTTTTTTAGTGGAAAGAAAGAGAGAATCTTAATCCTGGGGTTGTGCTTTGTCCTGTTTTTTAAAAAGTTTGCACAAATTTCCACTGGGTTTCTGTGACTAATAAGCATGATAAAATCCAGAGATTACTAAAATTATGTTATGAAGAATGTATAGTTATGGTTTTGCTTTTCTTTTGCTATATTTAAGGACAATTAATGATCATTCTTTGATTTTGTTTCCTATTTAATTAAACGAACTTAATGTTAGACTTGTGCAGTTACATGCCATGTCTGTACTGAGTAGATCATGATCTACTTGAGAGCAAGGACTATGGATTTATATTTTTTTTTTATATCCTACAGTGCCTAAGCACTATGATTCCATAACAGTTGACAGTACTTATTTGTGCATTGTCTTTAATCTTTAAATAGTATGGTTGGATATATCGGAATTTGATTACCATGTCTTTGGGAAGAGGCTAGGAAACCTCTTCATTAGCCAAGCCAGGTTTGAGAACCCTTGGGCGTTTTGGGGTAGTATTCTAGAAACTCATATTCTCAAAGGCTGCCAGAATATCAATTTTTTTTTTAAGATTTATTTATTTATTCCCCCCACCCCAACCCCTGTCTGCGCCCACTGTCTGCTCTTCTGTGTCTGCTTGTCTTCTCTTTAGGCGACACCGAGAACCAATCCTGGGACCTTCTGGAGTGGGAGAGAGACGCTCAGTCTCTTGTGCCACCTCAGCTCCCTGGTCTCCTGCATCTCTTATTGTCTCTCCTCTGTGTCTCTTTTTGTTGTATCATCTTGCTGTACCAGCTCTCTGCGCTGGCCAGCTCTCCTACACAGGCCAGCTATCCTGCCCGGGCCAGCTTTCATGCACAGACCAGCACTCCACGTGGGCCAGCTCTCTGCTCAGGCAAGCTTGCCGTGCGGGCCAGCTTGCCTTTCATCAGGAGGCTCCAGGAATCAGACCCTGGGCCTCTTATATGGTAGATGGGAGCCCATTTGCTTGAGCCATATCTGTTTCCCTGGAATATCAATATTGATTTCCATTTTTTAAACATTACTTTATAAAATAGTTATTTAAATACTCTTTCTTTAAAAATGGGACCATTTGAGATCTTCCAGGTACATATATGAGTTAGCATATGAGATGATTAATGGCGATCAGATGGACATACCTGTAACTCACTGAGTTAACTCACTGAGTTTACTTATCACTCAGCTAATACTGCTAGCCAACACAGTGGTTCTGAGAGCTTATGATTTTCAGTTGTTTGCTTTCTTAGTCTTAAATTGGTTATTGCATACTTATAACGAATTAATAAAGACAGGAAGTATAAGGAGCACTGAAGGTGAAAACAAAAAGTTATAAGGACCATAAAATTCTCAGTATAATCATCATCAAAGCTGAAAATTGCGTTCATATCATCAGAAATGTTCCTATATGGCATATCAAGATGTCACTAATAACTTTAAAACCATTATTTAAAAAGGAAATCTTAACCATAATTAGATCTAATTTGTATGTTTATTATAATAAAGGTCAGTAATGATTTCAATGGATTTCTGGAGATAGGATTGCTAATATCAATATGAAACCTCTAACTTCTTCATTTAGAAAGATAGCACAAAATATTTCTAAGGTTAATTTTTTCCATTCAAATGCAAAACCTGTAAACATGTTATAGTAACATGTCTATGTTTATATTATAAAATAATTAACTTTTATAGTGTATATTTTATTATACATTGAGTCGCAGAATCAAACTTGTGTTTTAAAATTGTATTTTACATGTAATGCTTTTGTATTTAATTAACGTAAAACATACTGTGGGGGCATGGATGTGGCTCAAAAGGTTGGGCGTCCGTCTCCCATATGGAGGGACCAGGGTTCGGTCCCCGGGACCTCCTGGTTAAAAAAAAAAAGCATACAGTAACTAGGTGGTAGGAGGATGGGTATAGTTCTGGATAAGTTTGAGATATCAGAGAATCATTGGGTACTGGAGGAACAGGCAGGTTGAGATTGGAAATGAAGAGTAGACAGATTGTGAATAATTCATATAAAGGTGATAGTTGAAGCCATAAGAAAGAATTAAATTGCCAAGGGAAAGAATGTGTTAACCTAAAAAGACAATGGAGGGGGAGCAGATGTGGCTAAAGCAGTTGGGCGCCCACCTACCACATGGGAGGTCCCAGGCTTGGTTCTTGGTGCCTCCTAAAGAAGATGAGCAGACAAGGAGCAGAGACAAGGAGCAGATACAGTGAGCAGACAGATGAGGGAACCATCTGGGGGTGGGGGGTGGGACATGTTGAAGAAAAAAGTGCAATTATAAACAAAACAAAACTGGACCTGATCTTGGAAAACACCTGCATTTAGGGGACAGGTTGGAGAGGAAGAAACACTGGAAATTGGGGGATGGGGGGAGGGGGAGTCAACAGTTTTATCCCTGCTTAGAAGGTGGGATATTCAGAGTGGATTGAGAAAAATCCATTGGACTTATTAGTGAGTGAAGTTTGCTTTTTATGACAGATGTTTATGAGAGCTGGCTCTTCACAAATTCTCAGATAGTAAATTGTTAAGGAGTTTCTGGGGGTGGTAAAAATCCACAAATCCACAAGTTTTAGAGAATTGACATGTTGATAAAACCTGATGCTATAACATCATAGAGACAGAACTGAGAAGTGGGAATAAGTCAAGGGTTCTTTTAATTTTCATTAAAATATATATATATATTGAAGCATATCATTCATACATGAACATACATAATAACTGTATAGCAAAAGTTGTGAACTTACAAAACAAATAAGCATAACATCATAAGGGGCTTCCATACATCACCCCAACCACCAGTGCCTTGCATTGTTTTGTAGCATTTGTTACATATTATGAAAGAGCATCTTCAAGGTATTACTACTAACTATAGTCCATATCTTACATTTGGTGTATTTTTCCCCCAACCCTCCCTATTATTTTTTGTGGTTCATAAATGATACAATTTATATAAAATGTACAATAAAAGGCATTTGGTATAATCACAGAATTGTGCATTCATCACTTCAATCAATATTAGATCATTTTCATTACTCAAAAAGAGAGGAAGAATCAACAAACAACAAACCACTATCATACCCATATGTTAGCGCTACTAATTACAAATCCTATGATGTGCTTTCACCATTTCTCTTCATTTCCAAACATTTACAAACAACTCTTTTTTAGCCAATTCAGCACAGATTAAACCTCATCTTTCCGTTCTCTAACCACATTTTATTCTCTGGTGACTTATATTCTAGCTATTAATTCCATGAAGCTTGCTCATTATATTTAGTTTATAATAGCGAAATCATACTCAAGGGTTCATTTTTTAAAGATGTAGGCATCAAGTTAAAAATACATATGTAATAATAATAATGTAGAGGAGACATGGAAGATGTGAGGTTATTTGTTGACTAAGTTTCTGTACTCTACAGGTCTAATGTTCTTTCCCACAAGCAGCTCTTCTAATTGTTATAAACTTTTATTTAATTTCTGGATATATTACACTCATTGTAGCATAATAAAAACGGCTGGTCTTTGTGCCCAGTTCCTGGGGAAGTAACCTCTCCATCCTTAGACTTTCTTCTGACTGGAATCTTTTGTTATTCATGGAGACTCCCAAGACCATACCTGATAGCTCATATGCTAACTAGATGACAGGGTTGGGTCAGCCACACCCATAATATTAGGGTAGGGGGCGGGCTATACCTTAAAGACCAATAATTTGATTTAGGGGTTTGGGGCTGTAAAGCCATATGTCAGACCAACCTCCTTGACATCTGGAAGGAAGGGAGGGGCTGGAGTTCAACCACATGGACATTTAATTCCAATGTAATGAAACCCCATATAAACTTGGGTTACTCGGAGCCTGAGCTGAGCTTTCACGATTGATAAGAAACATGGCTATGCCAGGAGGATGACGCAGTCTCACTCCATGGAGAGAGTACACAGAAGCTCACATTTTAGAACCCCCCAGACTGTGCTGCTCTTTCTTTTCTTTTCCTGTGGTGAAGCTATATAAGTATAGCACTTTCAGTGAGTTTTTGTGAGTTCTAGCCAATTATCAAACCCAAGGGGGTGATAAGAACACCTGAATTTGTAGCTAGTCGGTCAGAATTGTGGGTGGTCTGGTGCCCCGAATTTGCAACTGGTTCCTAAACCTTGTAGAGGCCCTAAATATGTGGAGTCTCCTGTGATTAGAGCCTGCATTGAATAGGATTGAGTTACTGCAGTATTTGCAGTTAGTGTCAGAAGTTGATTAAAGGTTTTGCAACTTTTATACTCAGCATTTCTCTTGATTATTTATAATGCTCAGATCTTATCAGCAAACTCATTTCAGGATGCAAAAGAACCTGACATACCTTCTGATGACACATTTCAAAAATGTTTTACTGCATAGGACGTACTTAAAGGGATAACTAATTGCCTCACTTATTCTGCCTGACCAATATCAGTGGTCTTGGGTTCAGCTGGACATTCTCACTCTCACGCCCAATAGAGGAGTTGATGTAACTCAGTGGTTGAGTGTCTGCTTTGCATGTATCAGGTCCCAGGTTCAATCCCTGGTATCTCCTAAAAACAAAACAAAACGAAACAAAAAAACCCAATAGACTATACCTGGCTCCAGCCTGTCTCAACATTGTTGAAAGATATGGGATAGAAAACTGCATGTCAGCATCAGGTGTATTGTTCCCCATGTCATATCTCATGTGTGATAGAAATATGACACATTGGTGGAAGTGGGAGCTACCCACTCTGTTTTAGATTGTTCATGCTCCACAAGAAACAGTATCTTTTGTTTATTTTATGGGCAGAGCATCCAGGACATGCTAGTTAGAAATCATATCTTATAATAGAAGCTCCTATTTATACTTCCTACTGGGCATATATAGCATTGCTCATGGTCTTCTCAATCCAGATTCACCAGTAGAGGGGTCATTTTCACCACAATGTTTTTTAGACACATAGGTGAAAGACCACTTTCATCAGATTTCAAGGGAAACAGTGCTATAAGGTTACCCAGAGGTCATCTTTTTCTGGGAGAGGGAGAAAGGGTTTAGTTAACCCTTTACACACAAAACCAAAGGGTTTTATTGGCAAAATTAATGGAAAACTTATGTAATGCTGGCTATAGGATCTGTGCAGTGAACCTTATTTGAGGCAGTGTTTATTTTCATTAACTCATAACATATGAGTCTATGATGTTCTACATCTCAGCAAATAGTTCACAGTTGATTGTGCTTTGCCCATAGTTTCAACAATTTTAGTAAGTTAAAAAATCCTTTCTAATAATAAGTTCACTTGTCCATTTCCTTTAAGAGCATCTTTGCAGTGGAGGTGTGATATAGACTAGAGAGCATAGATAATTGGCAAATTGGGTTAGGTAAAAATAAGGCAATCTGTGAGCTGAGATCTTATTTTAAAAAGAGGATAAACATGTATGTACACCCCAGAGCAGTTTTCCTAACCTATTCTTAAAATTAACTTCCATTTGCTATTCTTTGAAATGAATTTGTTTTTATTCTGACTTCTACAGTCTTACAAATGTAAGATTACATTTGTTTATAACAGAGTTTCTTATGGTAATTGCAAGTATTTTTTCTGGAAAATTGACTTAAACAAGCCATTTCTCTGATGTAATCCAAAATATGCATGCCCATTGCTCAGAATACACTTATTCTTAATGAAATCTAATAATTCAGATACATTATTATTCATTCAAAAAATATTTGAGTCTTGAGTATATGCAAAGTGCTGTACCAGCCAGCCACTAGGGATACTTTACTGAAAAAGAGAAACACAGTTGCTGGCCTTATAGATTTAAATTCAGTATTATATGCTTAAACTAGAAATTAAAGATGCTCCTAAAAAAAAAAAAGAGGTTTTACACGGTTCAAGTAATTGAAAATTTTTAGCTACAAAGAATTAATCTGTACAGATGTAAATATAAGGTGTGAATTTCAAGAAATGCTTTATCTATCATGTATTAGCAGCTTTACATTTTTTCTGGTGTTATAGTAATTCTTTATAAGAACTTTGATTTTAAGGCTGAGTCAATTAAAATCTAATTATCTTTATGCTTTGCCTATATCTAGATATAGGATATCTAGGTATAGGAATGCCCGCATCAAATGTCTAGGTTTTTTTTTTTTTTTCTTTTTTCTTTTTTGTTCCTTGGTCTATTCTATGTTGCTCTTAATTTCCTTGAAACCGCTATTTGTCATAAGTGATTAGATTGATTGACAAGAACAGTAAAATTTTTATATTTTTCCCCTAAAAAGATCCTAAATGAAATCTTATTTACCAAATATTGCAGTTCTCTGGTTTTAAAATACATATTTTTTTTTAGATAAGCCAAAACTAGGTAATCCTAATCATCACACAAAAATTATTTTATTTTGATGTATAGTTAATGCCAGTGTCTTTTCAAATTTTCGCAATACAACCCAAGGTCACAAACCAAAATAATTCAGATAACACTTGTACTTAAAATAAAACTTTAAATATTAGATGAAAAGTTTAAGTGACCATATGTGTGTTGAGATTTATCTACCACAATAGAATATAAATTAGTTTTATCTAATTTAAGAAGTTGACAAGATTATAAAAGTCATTGATTATTGACCTGAAACAGGTCAGTATAATAGACTGAATAACTTTTTATAGTCCAGTTTTTTACAGGCTTAACACAGTGTTCAGGTTTTTTAACTTGGATTTTTGTTTTACCTTATATAAGTTTCTTTAGCTTACATATAGTACTCACTGTAATAAAACTTGCTACAACTGGGTGGCAGTGTTGATTTCTGGGAAACCAAAATAAATAAATAAATAAATAAAAAATGCTGTTGGTTTATGTTCAAATAGAGTCATTTGAACAAGAATTTAAATACAAAAGTCTGTTTATATGTCCCTATAATAGTGAAAACTCAAATTTATTCATCCAATTCATTGTCTTTATGACCAGCTAACTTAACTTGATTTTATAAATGTTTTCCCATGTTTAAATCTGATTTGATCATATTTATTAGCTTTTATGGCATACAGTAAAACATTTTAAATCAGTCAACAGTTATTTTCTAAATCTGGGCTACAGATAAGAATTTCTTTTTATTTTTATGGTGGTAGTTTTAGTGAGCAAAAGAGAATTTAAATTTAGTTTTTTAAAAAAATTTAAGGGAAGCGGCTGTGGCTCAATCAGTAGGGCTCCCGTTTACCATATGGGAGGCCCTGGGTTCGGTTCCTGGGGCCTCCTGGTGAAGGCAAGCCCGCCCGCACGGCGTGGTTAGCTGACCCAGCGAGCACAAGCAGCAAGGGGGGGATAAATGAATAAATAAATAAAATAAAAAATAAAAATAAAAAAATTTAAGAAGTTGAATACTGCATAAGAACGCCTGTAACATTTCAGCTCTTTCCTTTTTAAGACACACATAAATTTTTCTATAGCATTCATTTTAAAAATAAACACAAAGAAAATTGGCTTTTGATAGCTTTTTTTGTTTTCTTTATATCAGTTACATTTTTCAGTAGTTAAAAAAGTTTTCTCGTAAATCATTTTGTTTTATTTGTCCTTTGTTTTCATATAAAATTTCTGTGTGAATATTTTTCATGCTTATTCTTTTAAGTATTTATTGCCTTATCAATGCATCATAACAATTTGTGTTTGACCCCATGGTCAAAAAACATGATTTAAAAAGTATTGAATATTAGGTGACACTAACAATCTGAATTTTTTTAAATCAGATGTGAAAGTCAAATCCTTAAAATTTTTCTTATAAATAAAAGTAAAAAATATTAAAATTGAATGGTTAGTTTAAATTATTTTAGTTTATGTGTTAAAACCTCCAGATGGAGAAACATTTTCTATAATATGAAAAGAAGATTGACAAATTATTTTGGATTCCTCTTGATAGGTTAGAATCTGTTAACTACTTTTTATTGTTATTGTTGTTAACTACTTTTTAAAATAAAACTTGCCCTAGAAATACATAGTGAGCAATAGATGGACCATGAACTTTGGAATCCTGCGTGTTTGTTTCTCAGCGCTGTTAAACCTGCAGAACTGGCACCTTGGCCAATCCATTTCTGTCCCTGAGCCTCATACATAAAAAAATTGGGAACATACATCAACTTATTTTCCTGTCAAATTAATGAGATCATGTGCATGAAAGTACCTGGCAGTAAATAAGTACTTTATAAAATAAAATGAATATAATTCACTCAATATTTGTGTTTCATAAATGTGGCTGTGAAGGGATGTACTAGAAAGGAGACTGTTGAGAACAATTTATTATATCATGGATCTGACTTAAAATATGTGTTGAATTATTGATTGACTCTCTCTCTATTTTTAGGATACCTATGGAATAATAGTTCACGGAGAGCTACAATGGAAAAGTCATGGATGCTATGGAACTTTGTTGAAAGGTGGCTAATAGCCTTAGTTTCATGGTCTTGGGCTCTCTGCCGTATTTCTCTTTTACCTTTAATAGTGACATTTCATCTGTATGGAGGCATTACCTTACTTTTGTTAATATTTATATCAATAGCAGGTATTCTATATAAATTCCAGGATGTATTGCTTTATTTTCCAGAGCAGCCATCATCTTCACGCCTTTATGTTCCCATGCCCACTGGTATTCCACATGAAAACATTTTCATCCGAACCAAAGATGGAATGTGTCTAAATCTTATTTTGATAAGATACACTGGAGACAATTCACCCTATTCCCCAACTATAATTTATTTTCATGGGAATGCAGGCAACATAGGTCACAGATTACCAAATGCATTGCTTATGCTGGTTAACCTCAAAGTTAATCTTCTTCTTGTTGATTATCGAGGATATGGAAAAAGCGAAGGAGAAGCAAGTGAAGAAGGACTCTACTTAGATTCTGAAGCCGTGCTAGATTATGTGATGACTAGACCTGACCTTGATAAAACAAAAATTTTTCTTTTTGGCCGTTCCTTGGGAGGAGCAGTGGCTATTCATTTGGCTTCTGAAAATTCACATAGGATTTCAGCCATTATGGTGGAGAACACATTTTTAAGCATACCACATATGGCCAGCACTTTATTTTCATTCTTTCCAATGCGTTACCTTCCTTTGTGGTGCTACAAAAATAAATTTTTGTCCTACAGAAAAATTTCTCAGTGCAGAATGCCTTCTCTCTTCATCTCTGGACTTTCTGACCAATTAATTCCACCAGTAATGATGAAACAACTTTATGAACTTTCCCCATCACGGACTAAGAGATTAGCCATTTTTCCAGATGGAACTCATAATGATACATGGCAGTGCCAAGGCTATTTCACCGCACTTGAACAATTCATCAAAGAAGTGATAAAGAGTCATTCTCCTGAAGAAATGGTGAAAACTTCATCTAATGTAACAATTATATAATGGTTTCTTTTTTTGAATAATGCACTGTATTTTAATTTGTGCAGAATGATAACGAATGTTCCTTTCTAGAATTGTGTTATGTCTGTTCATGTCTAAAGAGTGACATTAAATTTTGAAAGGACTTTAATGCTTCTTTTTGATGATCCAAATAGTTTTTTATATTTGAAAAACTGTAATTCTTGACATTATTTCATGCATTTTCATCAAAGATTTTAATGGAATTCTGTATCCATATCTTTAAGTTTAATATGCCAGTATAATAGAGACTATCCAAACGTTTCTTGTTACTAAAGTGGTATAATCTTTTTTACTCTTAGCGTAGTGGCTGGTTATAGAGGGAGATATGTAAACAAGAAGCCTTTGGGTATTATTACTTTAGTAAATATTGGGACAATCATGGTAAGCAAACTTAGTTCTGCAACTGCATTTTTCACTTTAATAGTTAATATAAAATGCATGATGGTATTTTATTCCTTGAATTATGCAATGCAACATTTTTAATGTAAATAGCACTGGTCATATACTAATGTATATGGTTACCTGGGTTATATCTATTTTTATGTAAATTCTATTTTGTTTTTGGCAAGAAATGTAATTGAGGCCTATGTGCAGGTTGCCATTGAATTTTGCTCTGGTGAATGCTGAGATCCAGCTTTTTCTTACAAATAAATGGGACCCCATTTTCCAATATAAATGTACCGTGTTTTTGTTAGGTACAGTCTGGATCATAGCATGTAAAAATAGAAACTTAGAATTTTACTGCAGCTTTGATGTGCATATTTGAACTTTTTAACATTTGTAATTTTGGTGGCAAAGAGAATTTTAGCTTATGTCAATTTTGTAACTCTAGAATTGAACCACTAATAGCTACCATAATGAAGATTAGAACTTATTTAATAATTAAATTAGGAAATCTTATTATATGACTGTACATACTATTTTCTAAAAATGCCCACATTTGATTTTTAAGTTCTAGTGTCTAGGTATATCTAACCCACCAAAACCAAGATATAATTTATTAATCGTACTGAAAATAAAAGTTTAAAAAAAAAGTATGTTATTTGGTTTAATATTTCACTCACTTTGAAATAGAACTCCATCAAAGACAGATTCTTTTAAGAAATCTTATTTATTTTACATGTAGGAATGTGGGAATAAATTCTAGAGCTTTTAAAAACACAAAACCTCCTACCACATTTAGCAACTAAATGGCTGTAAGTGGGAATTAGTATTTAGCTATATAGAAGAGTAAGAAAAAAATCTTACTTAAAAAAAATTTGGCCCTTTAAAACTTGCAGGATTTACCTTAATAAATAAATAAGCTATGAGGTATAATTGTGCTAGGGTGTTTTAAGCAGTCCACAACATTTAGATGTAATTGAGCTTTGTAAATGTCACCTTTACAACATAATATTTTGAATACTTTAGCTATATTTATTGGCTTTCTGCAAGCAGCTAGAGCAGAGAAATAATGAGTCAATAAGCTTTACCTTAATTTAAGACTCTTTCCATGGAAATAGGGCTAGAAATACTTTTGCCAAATAACACTCTTATCATTCACTTCATGTCAGTGTTTAGAAAAAATAAATTGTAGCAAGTGTGATTTCTAAAGAATAATGTTTTTCTACAAATGATTAATTATGCAAAGTCTTGCTATTTTAAAAAAAAGATTGGTAAAGCATATCATGGAAGGTGTATTTTGTATAAATTCACCACAATTAAAGGTTACTTTTCATCTTGTCGAGTTATTGTTATGTAAAATGACTATCTTAAATAGTAATGTATTAAAAAGAAAAAGTACAACAAAATGTAGTATATTTAAATGTAAGCTTACATGGCACACCTTATATTTGTATCATGCTTTATAAGTTTACAAAATACTTTGTTTTCCTGTGATCATTTAGTCTACTGTACTATTGAAGGAATTTGTCCAAATTAGTTGTAAATATTATGCTGATGAAGTATAAAAGCATTTTCTTCATCGGTGTTTTGTTTTTATGCTGCCTTTTTTTTTTTTTTTTTTTCTAAATAACTCCAGGTTTATAAACCATCTTTTTGGTTATTTTTTAATGCCAGGACTTAGAAGTTGCAGAGTACTTGTGTACCATACTATCCCTTCAGTTTCTTCTTCAGGCTAATAAGCCTTTATTTCTGCAGCAAAGGAAAGAGATTGTGTCTTGAGTTGTATTATATCTTTACTAATTTCTGTATTTGAGACTATTCCCTTAGTTGGGAAGAGGATGGAAAACACACTCAGTATCAGTGTCCATGAAGGCCATGGCATCATTGTTTTAAAAACATTTCTAAGTTCATGGCCAAACCAACTGGTCTTAACAAAGTGTGAATATTCATGAAGACATGAGTCCCTCTTTCATATTAGGACCTGTCTTTTGGTGGTAATGGAAGTGTGTCCATCTTGTGTATTAATTTCTGATTCATTTATGCAAGAGCAGAGTAAAGACGTTTATAAATGAATTTTAAGTTATTGATGCTATAAATTTGAAAAACGAGATGATTGTAAATTCAGCAAGATTCAGTTCATTTAGAATAAAATCCAAAGTCCATTCTTTAAAAGAGGATTATTGAAAACAAACTGGTAATTTACCTAATAAGGGTACTACAAAATATGGGATGAAATCATTGGTGACAGGTAAAGGCAAACTAGTAGGATAAAAAAAACTAGAAAGGGAAATGTGGCACAGTTAAATTTAGATATAATAAACAGTTAACTGATGAGTTGGGTGAAAAGGAAACTTGGTGCAAAACAGAACATATGCATGTAAAGCATTTCTAACAGAAAGTCAGTGGGACACTTGACGTTATACCTACCTTCTTGTAACTACTTGGCCTATAAATTGATATTTTCATTAAAATGCTGTTCTAATTCTTGTTACAGAGCAGCTTAAACTTGATTTTTGATAGGCTCTAGACACTTGCTAATTACACAAGTTCAGTTGTGGAACTGGAGTAATTATATTGTAATATTTGTTGAGAATTCATACCATCTAATGCCTACATAGTCATAATGTGAAAAATATTTGTGAGATTTGGTCTGAGTTGGGAATAGGTTTGTTTGATGGAATTAAAGAATGAAGGCCATATTACATTTAATAAAAATTATCTTGCAACCTCTGAAAGCTTAAGTATAGTTGATATTAGTGAGTTCCCCTCCTTCCTTGAGGTTAGGAGTTAGTAAGGTAAACTTACACGGAATTAACAGTAGTCACTTTTTCATTTGTCGTGATTGAAATACTGAAATCCTCTTCTAACCTGCATTCTCTCCCTTTTTCTATTGTTTCACAACAATTATGAAAAAAAAAAAACTGTGAAAGGAAAAATTAGTCATAAATGCTTTTGGATTATCCACTTAAATTTAGGTATTTTCATATCACTCAGGTAAAATTGGAAATGACAGAGCACAGGCATCTATTTTTTAAATTGATAGTGTAAAAAATGAAAAGCACTCTATTGGTATTTCCATGTATGCACATCAGCATCTTCGCTATTCAGAAATATATTCATTTACATGGTGAAATAAATTCAGTCATCGTACTACTCAACATGTTGTTGCCAAATGGCGCAAATATACCTCCATTTATATTTTGTATCTTAAAAATACAGATTTAAAAATAGGACTATGTATAAGACACTTTTTTACAAAAAGTGCCATATATACATATGTAACAGGGATGAGTGTGTTGTCTAACATAATTTATAACAATTTCTGTCAGTACAACATATACTGAAAATTTAAGTTTTCAATATATTCAAGTATGTTCAGGATAAAATAGAGTAATCCAACTTCATAATGTAAATCATGTTTTTATTTGCCATATTTTATTTGAAACTAATAAAATTTTTATAACTCAAATTTAAATGTTACAATTATGTGCAAACCATGACAAGCAAAATTTACATGTTTTTTTTTTACAATAAATTTCTTTTAAAATATACTTTCTATTTTTCTGTACTGATGTGCAATAAATTGATAATTAAAAGTTTGAGTAATGTCTTAAGATAGCTTGTATTCAGTCTTTTTTTCTGGTTTTCTGTTAACCTACATCCTACCAAAGGACATTTAAGTTTCTTTAATGGTTAAATAAAATCACTGAAATTTTTCTGAAATTAATACATTTTTATTCTAGTAATGGTATGGATAAACAAATAGAAGTTAGGTTTATATTACTTTCCTCCAAGAACATTATCCTCCTATGTACATTTAATTTAGGTAATTTAAAAATATTTTCTATATATGAACCTCTGGTGAATGAATGGGCCTCAAGCATTTGGTAGGTTAGTTAAAGGAACTAAAGATGAAAAAAATTTTAATTGTATAGTCTTGTTCCTTCGGATTTTTTTAAAGTGCCTTTTTTTTTTCCTCTTTAATTTTTTTATTTTTTAAAAGATACTTAGATTACATATACTTAGAATATATAGGGGATTACAATATGCCCTGCTCTCCACACCTCCCACATTTTCCCACATTTAGTAACATCATTGATTAGTGTGGTACATTCGTTGCAATTGATAAACACATTTTGGAGCATTGCCACTAAGCATGGATTATAGTTTTGAAAATTTCTCATTTTTTTTCTCCCATTAGGATTTAAGTTAATGTTTTTGGATGATTAATAATGGCTTGATGTTCACACAACCTTTGGGGTACTATAACTTACTTCATCTGACAAGAGACTTTGCCAGGCTTGAATAATGTTAGGACCAGCTGGATGAGAAGTGTATGACAAACCTTAACTGATACCCTGGAAGTGGAGATGAGGAATTCACTTATTTTTCCTTATCTCTCCCAGCGCCCGTTAGTTCCGGCAATCCTTGGTGTTCCTTGACCTGTAGACGTATCACTCCAATCTTTGCCTACATTGTCATTTCTCTGCATCTCTGTCTCTTCTCTACATCTTATAAGAATACAGGTGTATTGGATTAGAGCCCACTCTAGTATGTTCTATCTTAATATGAACACATCTACAGTGACCCAATTCCAAATAAGTTCACATTCACAGGTGCAGATAGGGGTAGGGGTGCAGGGTTAGAACTTAAACATACCTTTTTGGGGAACACGATCAACCCAGAACAGTGAGCCCAATTCTCATCTCTCCTCAATGCATTGGACACAGAGCTGGCATTTTCAATAAATATTTGAAGAATTAAAAGTTCTGTGGTAAATAGTAAGGTGGAAAATATATGTAAATATCTTTACATTCCAGAGACATTTTTCTGTAGGATTAAAAAGCTCTAGAACCTTCAGTAGTCTCTGTTTGCATCACTGTGCCACCCTAAAATCTTGTAAAACCTGCAGTATATAGTTCAAAGTTAATTCAAGTATTAAGATTACTACAAAGTTTCTTAGTGCAGTATAAGTGATATTTTTATCATTAAAATAACCAATAAAGGTTAGCTGACATGACATTTAGTTTACTAAAATACAAGCTATTTGTGTAGATGCCTAATAATAGTTTATATTTTTTTATTAAAAGAAAAACAGTTAAAAATAGAAGCCAATTTGGGGGTGGGGTTAGGGATTCAGACATTTTCATATGCTTTTGAAGAATTATAGGCTCTAGGCACAATGCCTACACAGCCTAATAGAAATGTTCTGTAAGGATACTTTTCTCAATTTTACCTTATATTTTGTATGTATATATTGCATACTGTTTATGAAGGGGTGGTAAAATATAACTTCTTTGTTTTCTAATAGTATAAGGATAATTATTGTTGCTTGGGCCTCAAATTCAAGAAAACATGTTATAGTCCATTATCCTGAAATTCATATTTAGATTAGTAAAACTAAAATGAAAGAAAGGCTCAGGGCAACACCACTTGTGGAACAGTTGAAAAAGATTACTTTAGGAGAGTGATCTTACTTAGATGTGGAAAAGAAAATGCAGGGAGCAGGCATAGCTCAGTGGTTGAGCACCTGCTTCCCATGTAGAGCTCCCAGATTCAATTCCCAGTACTTCCTATAAAATTTTTTAAAATGCAAGGGAGTAGTAATATTGGAATATGAGCAGCACACACCTAGATTATCATGTGGCACAGATAATAGCCCCACTTTGACTTTGCTCAGGATTAAACAGCCCCATGACATTTTGTTGAATTTCTCTTTCTACTTGAACCTCTTACTTCTTCCTCTATAGAGATATTACTAGTCCCCTCAATTCTGTCCCCTATTCCCTGCCTTAGTCTCTACCTGCTTCTTTTATTATTTCGTTTGTTTTTGTTACCAGTCACATTTAAGGGGAAGTTTGGAAATTCAGTAAAAGAACCTTTTTTAGTTTTTTGAAAGAAAATTCCAAAGCTAATGCACCATCACAACTGAGTACTTCAGTTTGTATTCCCGGCAAACATTTTCCTCATACTCACAATACAACCATCAAAGTAAAAAAAATCAATACTGTTACATTGCTACCATCTAATTCTCAGATCCCATTCAAGTTTTGCCAATTATTCCCATAATGTCCTATATATAGGAGATAGCAAAACGATCCTGTTTCAAACCACACGTTTCATTTACTTGACAAGTCTAAATATGTGGAATTCCATAGTCAATCTAGACTTCAATGTTAACCAAAAGTACAGGCTGTACCCTTATAAATATATGAATTTACTTAGAATTTTTTGTTATAATATTTATGTAGATTATGGATAAATACAAATTGAACTCCCTCTGTTTTTTATTTAGTCACGTAAGATAGAAGACATATGTCAGTAATGTTTAAATATATGTCTTGATGCAGTTTAAATCTATCAGACTCATTATGAAAGAAATACAAAAGCTCCTCTTTCACATGATGATTGGATATTTAAATTAATAAACGGTTCCATAGGCTTACTGTGCCCTCAATATAGGCATTGCCAAGTATCTTTTATCTAACTGGAACATATAGGCCCAAGTTTAATGATTACACTGTTGTAGGTGCTGAAATACAAATTTTATTTTCTAAATGGATAACAATATAATTATGCAAAAATAATTTTTAAAAAGTTGGCATTTTATTAACTTTCAGCTTGTCTAAGCCATGGATAGCAAAAATTTAAAATGATTTTATAAGTACATTTTTTAACTCAAATTCCAATTAAACTGTATATGTAATTCTTGAATAGAAGAAGCAAAATATAGATATTTCAGGATAAATTATTTGTTATTCAGACTAAAATATTCAGGTCTGCTTCCAGTAAGGCTGAATAAGCTTCTATTGGATTGATCCTCCTGCAAAAAAAAAAAAAAAAAAGTAAACTGACAAAAATATAAAAGCTATCTGAAGTCACTGCAGAGTGAACAAATTTTTCATCTTTGCGCCTATCTGCAAATGACCATGGAAGTGCCTTCAGTATTGATTATGTATTAGTGAACAGGCAAACTCACAAACCATGGGGAATGACTATGTATCTATGATCTTTATTGATATACGCAAGCATACAAAGGCTAGGTTTCTTTATTAATATCAGATGAAATAGACTGTAAGACAAAATGTGTTACTAAAGATAGAGTATTTCATAATTATAAAAGTATGACTTGTTCAGAAAGATGTAAAAAGTATAAAGGTAGATGTACTTAATAACAGAGATTCCACATAAATGAAACAAAAATTAACTGAATAAAGGGAAAAGTAGGCAATTCCACCTACAATTATAGTTGAAGAATTTTACTCCTCTCTCACCTGATAGAACAAATAAACAAAGAAAAATTTGTAGAGGTAAGGGATCTGAACAACACTATCAACCACCTTTACCTAATTAATAGTTACAGGATACCACACACTCAACCAATACAGAATACATTATTTTCACATGATCACCATGCACTCACCACAATTGCTGACTTTAAATTCTTTTCAAAGCCTATTGCTTCTATATAAATTTTAAAACTGCACACTTATTAATCAAGAAAATGCAATGTTGATTTTTCTACAAATCAATATAATCTCTATTTTGAGTCTCCACTCTGACTGTCCACCTAAAACATAAATCTAGGCCCATTCCAGGTATACTCAGTTATTCCAGATTTAAACTCAATCAAATTAGACTTTTATTTCTTTGTCATAAGAAATAAGACAAAGGGGATGGTGGAGACGAGGCAGCTAGTCCTTTGTTGTTGACATCTATTCATGTGGCTTGGTTGAGAAGTATATTTTCTTCCTGTCTGTCACCCTACCTCTGCTTGGGTTAGCACTAAGTGTCTGAATTCCCAAGGAAAATCAGATGTTCTCCTGAACACATATTTCCTCTAGTCTCTGCTGAGATCCCTAAATTGATCTGGGTTTCAATTGTCTACATACAATCCAAACTCTACGGAAAAGAAGAGTAAGAGAGTCTTTTCTGAGACCCACACTAGGATCTAAGTTCATCACTAACTTTATCCCTAACTCTTCCTCCAATCTGAGTCTGGCAGGTAATGGGAAGATCATTATAACTGCTTATATGCAATTAATAACCCTCTATGCCTGTTATCTATGCCAAGACTCAAACTCTTTATTTTAAAGACCCCAGGTTTTTGTATCTCATTCCATCAATTCAGTAACAAATATTTTTGAGAATTTACTATGAGCCAAGCACTATTCAGGGCCCAGAGAATTGGATTCAGTCATCTCTTTTAAACCTCAGAAGCTGACAATTGACTCAGGTCTTCTTTGCAGTTCTGAGGTAAAAACCCTACTCTGAGGGCAGTAATGAGTTTTCTGGCCTAGGGGAAGAGTTTGTTAGAAAGCTGGAAAGTGGGAGTAAAAAGTGTGGAAGTACACATAAGTTAAGAGTTCAATGTCTTTTATCATCTCACACTAGTGTCTTAAAAATATTAACAGTGTGATCTTATAAAGAATAAACTGTCTAGTGAAATAGTTAAAAAGCTTGTAAAACAAGGAAATATTACCCACATTTTAAATTAGATATATCTTTGCTTTTTGAAATCCTTTTAGGAAATAAAATGACTTGTGAAAACATTGGTTATAGATAGATATTTTAAAATGGGAAGATTGTCATCAAGATGGAACATACAGATTAGGGATGTGTATTTCATAAATTAAAAAAAAACACAACACAATGCTGATAACTGCCTTGTTTTCTACATCCACCCCTCCATCGTTCTAACTGTCTTGCCCTATTCTGAATTTAGGAAGGAAATTTAGGAGGAAACTAATTGTCCCTTTTAAATCTTATGAGTTAGCCTAACTCTCTTCTATTCCTACAAAGTTTGAAAACTCAGAAGCTTCAACTGACTCAGCTATCAATCCAGGTTAAAGTTTTTGCTAATTTACCTAAGGTTCTTTAGAGAAAATTGTCACCAAATATTACAGGGTCATAAAATAATACAATTACATACATTAAAGGCAAGGAATACATCTTTATGGCACATCGTCCATGTTAGAATATATGATAGGTCATAAAACAAGCCTTAATAAATTTAAAAGCATTAAAATCATGCAAGTATATTCTCTGAACACAATGTGCTAAAATTAGAATTCATAACAAATAAATTTAGGAAAGTCCCAAATATGTGGAAATTAAATAACACACTCAGAAATAACTGATAGGTCAAAGAAGAAATTACAGGGGAAATTTGAAAAGAATTTGAGATGAATGAAGACAAAAATATACCCAAACTTTTAAGCATATAGTAAAAGAAGTGCTTGAAGGAAATTTATAGCTGCAAAAACCTATATTTAAAAAAGATGTAAATCCTTAAATCTATAACTTAACCTTCCACTTCAAGACATTGGAAATAGATGAGTGAAATAAAATCCAAACCAAGCAGAAAGAAAGAAATAATTAAAACTAGGACAGAAATTAGTAAAATAGAGAATTGAAAACCAACAGAGAAGATAAATGAACCAAAAGTTGGTTCGCTGAAAAGATCAATAAAATTGACAAACTGTTAGCTAGACTGGCCAGGCAAAAAAGAAAAAAGACTCATATAATAAAATCAGGAATGAAAGAAGGAGCATTACTACTGACCTTGACAATAACAACAAAAAAATGTTAGGGGATTCTATGAAAAACTGTATGATAATCAATTAGAACTTTAGATAAAATGGAAAAGCTCCTAGAAAAATACAAACTACTAAAATTGACTAAGGAAGAAATTAAAATCAGAATAAACCTATAACAAATAAAGTGATTGAATTAATAATTTTTAAAAAAAATTACCACAAGGAAAAACTTGGGAAATTCACCAGGCTTCCACTGGTAAATTCTACCAAATATTTAAAGAAGAATTAACACCAATCTTTCAAAAATCCTCACCCAAAATATGGAAGAGGAGCAAACACTTAACCAACTCATTCTACAAGGCTAGCATTACTCTCGTACTCTGATATCCTATCCACCAAAGTATTACAAGAAAACTACAGAACAATATCCCTATGAATGTAGATACAAAACTGAATTATTAGCAAACTGAATATAGCAACATATAAGAAGGATGATAGGATTATATATCATGACTAAGTGGGCTTTATCACAGAAATGCAAGGTTTGATAAAAATCTGAAAATCAATACACCATATCAATAGAATAAAGATGCACACCTTATTCTCTAAAAACTACATAACATTGTTGAAAGAAATTAAAGAGAACGTAAATAAAGGGAAAGACACTCTTGGTTTGTGGATCAGAAGATGACTTATTGTTAGGATGCCAATACTTCTAAATTGTTTTACAGATTCAGTGTTGTCCCTACCAAAATTCCAGCTGGCATTTTTTCAGAAATTGACAAGCCTATCCTAAAATCCATATGGAAAGTCAAGTGACCATGAATGGCCAAAACAATTTTATAGAAGAACAAAGAGATTTCATACTTCCCAATTTAAAAACTTACTATAAAGTTAAAATAATCAAACAGGCATAAAAATAGACATATAGAGCAATGGAATAGAATAGAATAGTTTGATTAAGAGTCCAGGAATTGAATGTCCTCACATTCTCAATCAACTGATTTTTGACAAGTGTGCCAAGACAATCAATGGGGTAAGGATACATTTTTCAACAAATAGTGGTATGTCAACTGGATAACCACATCCAAAAGAATGAAGTTGGACTTCTACATCATACCATATGTAAATAATAGCTCAAAATGGGAGGGATTGTGGGAAGATGGCAGTGTAGTGGACTCCAGAATTCAGTCTTTGCACCAGAACAACTATTAAACAAGCAGCAACAGTCTGAAATAACTATTTCGAAACACTGGAGGCCAGTAGAACAGTGTACAGTATCCAGGGAAGAGTGGGAGGAGGAAGCTGATAAATTACAGTAATTACCAGTTAATTGCCCTCTCTGCCACCCAATCTCACAGCAGGATGCAATGGGATCCAGGCCCTGGCTAGCTCACTGATGACAGAAAGGGGTATAAAATTTCTCTTCACCAAGCCCAGGGGTGGAAATAGCCAGTCGCTGGCCATGGCTTTTGATTAGTGACTTCAGATCACTAGGGGCCTGGATCTGAGGACATCCATTTTCCAACCCTTCCCAGACAAAGTTGTCAATGGAGAAGACTTAAGGTCTATGCTCCCACGGGGCTCTGGGGGACAGTTAGTTGAAGGGCTGCTTTTACTGGGCAGGTCAAGAAAGATCAACTTTGGAGAGTCATGGAAGAAGCTCCTGGCGCCCTTCCTGATCCTCTCCCTAGAGCATTTTTGAGCTGGTCTGCACCCCCTTTGTGGATCCCTGGCCCTGTTTTGGCTGGGAAAGACTGACCTGGAAAATTCCTGGCATGCCCCTCCCAATATTTGCCCTCCAGGTGAAAGCAGCTTGAAACAATGAAAGGAGTTAAGGAACTGCAGAGGTAGACAACTGGGGCCAAAGGCTCACCTGCTTTAAACACTCAGGAGAGGGAGGTCTGTCTTCTGGGCAATAGAGGGGCCATTCAAACACCTGTAAACAGTGGAACTCCGAAACAACTAATAAGCAGAAGCCAAGGCCATGACACAGCCCCAGAAAAGACAGGGAGAACCCTGCACACTACTGCAATCACCATGGACAGATTTCCTGATATGAGGGCTGAAGACCAAGAAAATCTCTGTCTTATCACCTGGTTAAAAAAATCAAGAAATAGACATCTCAGGGAATAAACCTCAGAGTAAAATTTTTAAAAATTTGAAATGTACTGTGTGCAACAAAAGAATACAAGAAAAACAAACAGGAAATGACAGCCTATTCAAAGTAAAAGGATAAAAATCCAGAAGAAGACCAGAATGTGGTTATGCCAAAACTTTTTAAAAAGATCTTTAAAAAATGCTCAAGGGGTGTGGCAGTGTGAAATTATTTTATGAATCCCAAAAAGAAAAAAATTATGCTTGTGGGCTGGTCCACTCCTGTGGGTGTGAGACCTTTTTTCAGTTGGACTACCTCAGTGAGGCATGACTTAGGTTGAGTCTCCTTCTTTCTGTGTCCAATAAAAAATCTGAGACACACAGGAAAAGAGAACTCTGCCATTTTTGATGCTGCCATGTGACAGAAAGGAGAGGCTCAAGTTGCTGAGGCCCTGGGGAGAGATAAGCCATTTGACTGATATCTCACAGCTGAAAAGAAAGCAGAACAACCAAGCCTGAGAGAAGAGGGCCAGTAAGAGATAAGTCTAATGCCTGGTTGCCCTCAGTTGAGCTCTGGGAGATGGTACAGCCCAGGGAGGAAGGCAAGGATCAGGTGGAGATTGCCCATCATCTGGTTTCAACACGTGGCAGCTGACTTAAGTGAGAAAGAGAAAGAACCTCTTATGGTGCCTTGAGTTGGACTTTTCATGGCCTTGGAACTGTAAGCTTTTTACCCCTTTATAAAAGCCAATATATTTCTGGTACTTTGCATCAGCAGCCCTTTGGCAAACTAAACAGAAATCGGTACCAGGGTCGTGCTGCCTGAAAATACTAAATATGTTGGAACTGTTTTATAAATGGGTAAGGGGTATTTTTCTTCATTGTTTTTTTGTTTGTTTGTTTGTTTTATTCAGAGCTTTATCAAGTTATTCACCTCAGAAATTATCACCACCAAGCAATGCCATTCACTGATGGGGTTTGCATCCCTAATTAATACACATATCGGGCTTTGTTTGTAGATGCCTCTATTCACTGTGGCAGTATTTATTTATAGATACAAGCATCCACTTTGTCTTCTTATATAGATGTTCCTAATCAGTTACACATTTAAATACATATTTCACACATATTTTATTAGATATAAATTTCCCTTTAATCTTTTATATTACATAGAGTGTGATTTATTTACTTCAAGTTATACAATCCATTATTTAGCTTTGGGAGTACTTAAGGGTATATGTACTATGAATAATCCTGCCCAGTCTGTGCCTTGCCTATTTATTCTCTAAATGATGTCTTTTGAAGAACAATAAGTTTAATTTTGGAAAGGTCCAATTTATCCTTCTTTTCATTTATGACTGGTGCCTTGTGTTTGGTCCAAGAACTCTTTGGCCACCCCAAGGTTACAAAGATGTTTTCCTGTGGTTTCCTCTAAAAGCCTTATGGTTCTAGATTTTATATTTAGTTCTATGATCCATCTCAAATTGTTTTTGCATAAAAAGTGAGACAAGACTAAGGATTTGTTTTATTCCATATAAATATCAACCTTTCTGACACCATCTAAAAAATAATTTTTAAAAGAACTCCTTTCCCTTCTTGAATTACCTTGATACTTTGGTCAAAGGTCAATTGATTATAAATGCATTGGAGGGTCTATTTCTGAACTCTCCAAACAGATGCATTATTCTATGTATCCTTGTGCCAACATTGATTGGCATCAATACTAACAGTTGTTGTTATATATAAATTACACTTTAATTTTTTGTGTGTCAATAGGTCCTAATTACTATTGCAAGAGATGTTATATTGCCATCCACCAAGGACATGACTTAGTAAGCCACAATTCTAAAGTGAAAATGCGAAAATCAACCATATACAGAACATTCACCAAGTAATACAAGAAAAGAAATAAATATGATGAAAACTACAATGAATGGGAACATGCCTTTAAAAGATCTGTAGAAGGAAAAATGTCCAATTAGCCTTATTTCCCAGAATACTTGTATACAAATGGTTTTCCATCAAATATATGAAGAAGGGGGCAAAAAGTGGAGGTGTTCATTGAGCTAGTATGAACAGGTGGTGGATAAAATCAGCCAAGTCTTCATGAAAGATGTGAGAAGTAGTATTTAATATATAAGGAATATTAAAAGGAATATATATATGGTTTAATTTTCTTTGCTGTGTAAATTGCAAGCTGCAAAAATGGTTTTCTGGTTCTGTAATATACATCTCTGTCCCTTAAAGATTGTTTGTAAATGAGTAGGAGTCAAGCAAGATTTTATTTTAAAATTCCACTAGTATAAAGAACAATGATTCAAATCCATAAATTCAATTACTTTATACAGCCCACCTAGAACCCCTGGAATCATCTGTTTCTAGACCTAGCCAAGTTTTTTTTTTTTTTTTTTTAAGTACTGTTGGTCAGGATTTTCTGTTATATGTACGTGAAAGCAACTTGACAAACCATATAAATCATATAAACTGAATTTAGCATAGCAGGGATTAACAACCCCTGGCATGAGGGTGTAACAATAGCTAATTAATAGGATTAATTTTACTGGGTCACCTATTGGAGCCAAATTTCTCACATTAAGAGAAAGAGCAGACAAATGTGAATGAGATTATAGTCAAAAATTAAATTTGACTTGGCTCCTCTATCATCTCATTACCCAACACAGATTTTGGGCCAAATACTTTATAGGAAATATGGAAAATGTTTATAGTTCTTTAAGGCAGCATATATAGAGACATAT
The DNA here is from genome assembly GCA_026826555.1 of Tolypeutes matacus. Taxonomy (NCBI): domain Eukaryota; kingdom Metazoa; phylum Chordata; class Mammalia; order Cingulata; family Chlamyphoridae; genus Tolypeutes; species Tolypeutes matacus. The sequence continues at coordinate 33,621,769 of JAKSZT010054335.1, read as the reverse complement.
TTAAAGATATTTTTATATTAAGAATATGTGTTGAGGTGTTTTATTTTTAAACAAAGATAGACTAAATATCAGTAAAGCAATTCTAAGATTCATATTTTAAGAAGCATGTGAATTTTATGATATATAACCACATCTCAGCTTTGAATTCCAAAAGGAATTGGTTTCACTAGCTGTGTATTAGTCAGCCAAAGGGGTGCTGATGCAAAACACCAGAAATCTGTTGGCTTTTATAGAGGGTATTTATTTGGGGTAAAAGGTTACAGTTACTAGGCCATAAAGCATAAGTTACTTCCTTCACCAAAGTCTGTTACTATGTGTTGGAGCAAGATGGCTGCCAATGTCTGCAAGGATTCAGCCTCCCTCTTCCTCTTAAGGCTCCTTGGCCCGAGCTTTTTCCAATATCAGCTGTAGGCTGGGATAAGGCTCGTCACTCTCCCCGGACCTCGTTTCTTTTTGGGCTCAACTGCTCTGGTCTCTCCACAAGGTCAGCTGTAGACTATCATGCTCTCTGTCTTCCAGGTGCCTCTGCCGTGTCTATGAAGCCATTTCTAATCCTCTGTGTTCTTCTCATGTGTGATTATTTCCTGGGGCTCCAGCATCCAAAACTCCAACTCCCTCCTCTGCCATGTAGTTTTCTCTGTGAGACCCTGCCCAATCAAAGCCCTAATCATAATTTCATCAAGTAAAAGTGAAATCTCTGAAGTTAATACAATCTAATACACCAAGAGGAACAGAGGAGTTTACAAACATAATCCAATATCTATTTTTGGAATTCATAAATAATACCAAACTGCTACACTAACTTTTTGACATTTAGAAATTCATACATAAGAGTTGAGATACCCTTGCACCACAAACTTTTAGCAGTCTTATACACTGAAAGCTAAAATAGCAAATAAAAATCACCTTATACTATGTAGATCAAATGCCTCTTGTTTCTATAACCTCGGCTCTCTTTGTAATGCATACCAAATCCAACCACAGAACTAAGATTTATTTGTAAAATATAGAATGACATATAAGTGAAGGAGCCATTCCTTCCCTATATCTGTTTACATGGTTCCAGGTTGACAGACTCTGTGGAGATAGATCCAACATGACTATATCATAGTTTTAAAAAGAAAAAAAATTGACCAATGAAGCAAAGTTAAGAACACAGACACTTTTACTGTTGATTTCCTTAGGTGTGATAATGGTGTCTTAGAAAAATGCCCCTTTTCTTAGGAGTTGGATACTGAGGTAGTTAGGGATGAAGTGCCATTATGTCTACAATTTACCTCCAAGTGGTTTAGCAAAAAATATTGCATTTAGATAGATAAAGCAAGCAGAGAAAACAATTGCTGAATCTAGATGGTATGTTCACAGACATGTATTGTACTATTCTTCCATCTTGACTATGAAATTGAAATTTTTCATAATTAAAAGATTTTCAGAAATATCTAGATAGACCAACATCTATATATATAATGTGGTAAAGTTGCAGATTGCTGGGGAAAGGCATAAGCAATAGTAAAAATGTCAGGGAAATTATTTTCCATGTAGAACAAATTAAAATGCAACCCTCATCAATTTCAGGTGGAATAAGATACATAAATGTGAAAGGCAAAACTTTAAGACTTTTAGAAGAAAATATAATATTTATTTATGACTTTAGTATGTGGAAGGAAAACCAAAACGATTTACTAAACTAGAAAAAAAAGGGAAGTTGTGCTTCACATATTTGTGCTCAAAAGACACCGCAGAACAAGCAGAAAGACAAGTTGCAAAGCCTAAAGTATTGACACATAAAATGGATTCATATCCACAATATTACAATCCCCTACAAATAAAAAGACCCCAAAAATTTAAAAAAGAAATATAAATGGCAAATAAATGTAAAAAAGACACTTGACCCATTAATCAAGAAAATGAATATTAGGATCATAGTAAAATATGCTTAAAATATGTAGAATTTTTAATTAGGTTGACTGTAAATGTGTGGGAATAGATAGAGTTGATGGTAACACATTATAGTGCATATAACTAACACTGCTAATTTATAAATATACTTGTGGCTGAAAGGGGCAGTTTAGGGACGTAAATGTCAACAAAAGCTAGAGAATAATCTAGGGACTGTAAAACATAGTGAACTCAGTGGTGGATGAGGATTGTAGTTAATAGTACAAATACAAGACTGTTCTTCTGTGAACTACAGCAAATATACCTCACTATTATAAGGTGTTAAGAATATGGTAATACATGGGAAAAACAATTAATGTATGGGCTATAGTTAACAGCAATATTATATTCTTGCATCAATGTCAAAGAAGGTACTATATCAGTCAGTAATAGGGGGTTATGAGATTATTTTCTATTGGAGTAATGAGAACGTTCTAAAATTGACTCAGGCATTGACAGCACAACTCTGTGGGGAAACTGAGAGTCACCGAATGTACACTTTGGATGGAGAGTACAAGTCATGAACTCTATATACCACAGTGAATCATGTGGTAAATGATGGGTTACTATGATTAACAGTACAAATATGAGAGTGTTCTCTCATGAACTATGACAAATGCACAATACTAATACATGGTGTTAATAATAGTGTGGATTATGGAAAAAATATACCAAATGTAAGTTTTGGACTATAGTCAGCAGTAATTTTTTTTTTTGCAGGACTGGTGAGGTTCTTTATTGAGATTATATAATCAAACATTATGACTTACATACTACATATTTCGTTACAATCATGTTGCATTCAGATGGAGCTAGGCAATTGTGTAAAGACTATAATTTTGAATACTCATAATAGTGCATACTATATACCAGATATCCAAATGCTTACCATGTTTAACACATTTAACCTTCCAAACAATCCTATAAGAAAGATATTATTACTATTATCCCCGTTTTATGGATAGAGAAATAGAGGTACCATAAAGATAAGTAACTCTGTTCTGTATCAAATCAAGCACTTGGACTTGTATGGTAAGAGGTTGCAAGTTGGGGTCCTGCAGATATGTTTTGTGTGATCTGCCTGGAGGTTTTTAAAAAAGTTGAATTAGTTGTCAACAATCACAGGCTATTTCTGGCTTTTTTTTAAAACAAATCAATTTTATTGATACATATTAATAAAGAATAAATCCATCAAAAGTGTACAATCAATGGTACTTGGTATAATCACATAGTTGTGCATTCATCACTTCATTCATTTTAGAGCATTTTCATTATTCCATAATAACAATAATAAAAAACAAAAACTCATCCCTTCTCAATCTCTCTTTGCTTCCCCTGCCATACAAAGCTGCTATTTTTCCTTCTCTCTAGTATATTTGTATTTATATTTTGTAAAAACAGTCATATATGCAATATTACCCACATTCATATTTTACATGAAATTTCACTATGTTATACAGTCCCATGTTACAGTTTTTAGCTTTCCTCCTAGTAAGATACATGACCTTTGACTTACCCTTTCAACCACTGTCATACCCATATAATAGCTCTGTAAGTTACAAACACTGTGATGTGCTTTCACCATTCCCCCTTTTATTAATATATAATGGCCTAAAGCATCACATCATTTTTTGCATTCAAAATCTATTTTGTCTGATATTAGTATTGCTACTCCAGCTCTTTTTTGGTTGTTATTTGCATGGAATATTTTTTTCTAACCTTTCACTTTTAACCTGGTTGTGTCTTACATCTGAGTTGAGTCTCTTGTAGACAATATATAGATGGCTCTTATTTTTTTTTATTTTTTTATCCATTTTATCAGTCCATAGACTGATTGGGGAGTTCAGGCCATTAACATTCAATATTACTAATATAAAGGCATTACTTAATTCATCTATTTTGTCTTTTGGCCTTCTGTTGTCATATCCACAGAATGTTGTCTTTTTACCCTTTAATTACACTTCCTAATAATCTTCATTTCTACACTCTTTTCCAAGTCTCTCGCCCTTGTTTTTACCTTTCATATGCAGCACTCCCTTTAGTATCTCTTTTAATTCTGGTATTTTGGTAATATATTCTATCAGTTTTTGTTTGTGAAGAATTTTAACTCACCTCCATTTTTGAAGAACAACTTTACGAATACAGAATTCTTGGTTGGCAGTTTTTCTCTTTCAGTACCTTAAATACATTACAACACTTTCTTCTCTCCTCCATAGTTTCTGATGAGTGGTCAGCACTTAATCTTATCTAGGTTCCCTTGTATGTGCTGCTTTGCTTTTCTCTTGCTGCTTTTAGAATCCTCTCTTTATCTCTGATAATTTTCATTCTGAATAGTAGGTGTCTCAGGGTAAGTCTGTTTGGATTTATTCTGTTTGGGGTGCATTGTCCTTGGATATTGATATTTATGTTGTTCATGAGGGTTGCCAAATCTTCTTTCTGCCCCTTTTCCATTCTCTTCTCCCTCTGGGGCACTGAAAATGAGTATGTTTATGCATTTCACATTGCCATTCAATTCCCTGAGACCCTGTTCCATTTTTTCTATTCTCTATCTGTTCTCCTGCCTTTTCCAATTCAGATGTTCTATCTTTGAAATCACTAATTCTGTCTTTGAGCAATTCAAATCTGCTCTTACATGCTTCTAATATGTTTTTAATACCATTCATCATGCCTTTAATTCACATAAGATCTGTTAATTTTCTCTGCAGGCTTTCAAATTGTTCTTTTTACTCACCTACTATCTTCTTAATATCCTGTATCTCTTTAGTCATATTTTCTTTCAATTCTTTGAATTTATTTAGATGAGTTGTATGATTATCATTGATTAATGTCTTAAATCCTGTAACTCTTCAGGATATTTGGTTTGTTCCATTGTCTGGGCCATCTCTTCCTGTGTCCTAGTAGGGCTTGTAATTTTTTGCTGATGCCGAGGCATCTGAATATGTTGGTGAATTTACTCTGATGGCCAATTTCTCTCTTGCCTATGTTTTTTTCATAGCTTTTTCTTGATATTTGTTTCAACTTATTCTAAGTCTTTAAAATTTCCCAGCTTAAGTTATCAAAATTGTGCCAGGGACTCACTAATAAGGCACAGATTTTCTCCCAGGAGTTAGGGTACAGATAGAGCCAAAAGCAGTATTTCTCCATGCAATTTCCAGACTGGGCAGCAGATGGCATTCATTGGCCTACCTTTCCATGGAGATGTTTCTTTCAATTTCTGTTTTCCTGTGTTTTGGTCTGGCCAGAGCTGAGATTCAAAGCAAATTCACTGAAGAGAAGCTCCCAGATCCCCCCTCCCTTTTTCTTGTAATAGCTGACAGGGAAGAAGATGTCTGTTCCCTTCTCAGTGGACTGCAGTGAGCCAGAAGTTTTATCCCCACTTAATGTCTTGGCATGGTGGAAGGAAGCCCTTCCCAGCAGCATGGGGTTTTGGTAACTCACATTTGTTGTTTCAGGTTCTTTGTCTCTCTGTCCCTCATCCTCTTGGGAGTTGTGTAGCACTGTCCTGACCTGCTGACTCCCAAAGCAGGTCCTTTGGTCAGCTTTTAGCCCTTTCTCCATTGTTTTTTTGAGAGAGTGGAGCCCTGCCTGCCTGCTCTGACACCATCTCCCTGGAACCAGCAGTAATATTTTGATGATGTTCTTTCATAATTTATATCTAATGTTCCACAACAATGCAAGATATTGGTGGTGGGTTGATGTATGAGAATTCTGCACATTATGCATGACTGTTTTATAAGCTCACAATTTCTCCAACAAAAATTTTAAAAATATATTTTATACCCTTTTGAACTGCTAAAAATCAAGATGTGATAATATCAAGTGTTGTGAAGACAAAGATCTAAAAGAACACCTATACGATGCTGTTCCAAGTATAAACTGAGACAGCCACATGGGATAAGTTTTTGGCATCATCTTCTGAGTTCAATATTCTCACATCCTACCAACCAAAACTTGCAGTATATACTTCAGAAATTCCTATATATGATACTGGACATGTAAAACAATGTTGAAAACTGCATCACTCAGTAATAACAACAAATTGTCAATCCAAATGGGAATTGTTGCATAAATTAGATAAAAGTCATAAATGGATTATTCAGAAATGGAAAATGAATAAACCCAATAGCATTGATGAATCCTAGAAAAAATGTTGAGTGAAGACAGTTGCAAGACCACATTATACCATTTTTTTCCATTTCAAATAAGTAAAATTAATAAATTTAGAGCAGTTTCTCAATCACAGCATTGATGCTTTAGACTGAAAGATTCTTTGTTGTGGAGTGCTATTCATGCATTGTAGGGTGTTTAGCAGCCTACTGGTTCTCAGCCCACTAGATGCTAAGAGTACAACCCTTTCAGTTATGACAATCAAAAACAATATCAAATGTCTTTGGGAGAGTAAAATTGTTAGCTGTTCTCCAACATACACATGTAAATTTTTTAAACAGAAGGAAAGGAAAAATAAAATATAAGACTTTGTGGGAGGGTAAGAAAACAGGATTGGGATGGGGAACAAAAGTAACTTCAAAAAGATTGGTCATTGTATAGTTTCTAAGTTTCATAATAGAATCACAAATGTTCACTTTATTATGCTTTAGAACTGACAAAGGAATGCATAAGACATAAATGAAAATGGTGGAATAAATACATCAGAATACTCTCTCCTCCATAAAATCTAAGAGAAAACTGGCAAAAATTGTCAGAGTCAACTTTTTAAGAACTCTGGTAATGAACCAAAGGCTTCTAACATTCTGGGAGATTTTTATTCCCCCAAAAAAACAACCAAATCTTGGTAAGCACAGCATGTTTTCTAGAGCTTTATCTTACCCTATTCCCATCCCTCCTCTCCAGCTCTATGGTAGCCTTAAAAACTGAGAGCCCACCACAATCACAGTGAACAGAAGTATGGTAGCCACTGGATAGGGCAAAAGGGGTCGGAACAACTTTAAAGCCTCATTCTCAGATTACTTAACCTGTCCTGCCCAGAAAGACCTCACTGAAAAGGCTCAGACCTGACTCAGAGCTCATCCAGTGCAAAAAGCCCTTTCCCCAGAAAGTATTAGTAGAAAAAACATTTAAAGTTAATTGCTTTAACTTTGTGGTAGAAAAGTGTGGGGGGCAAACAAAGCTTTCAAAAAGCCTGAAAGGAAAACCTAAGGAATGAGATTCCTATGGGTGTGTAGGGCTGTAGGGTGCTAAGCTCCAGGGCTTTTCTCATGATAAGAAATGACCTGAGAAAACCATAAGCTCTCACATCAGGCTAACCATTAGACTCTGCCCCCAAAAGAAGTGAAGGCTAAGGCAGAGTTGTCAACTACCTTAATGAATGATAATATGTCTCCCTATAGGCAATCATGAGCCCCAGGACAAAGCCTGGGAGACTTATTGGTTCCAAGAGCTCAATAATATCTCTGTGCAGTTATTACCTTACATTAAGCTAACCAAAAACAAATGTCAATGGTCAAATATGACAAAGAATTCAAAATTTACAGAATTAATTTTTAAAAAATCACTAGACAAACAACAAACCCTCTGGAAGGAAGAATAAGAAAGTATGCCCTACATACAGGGAAAAGAATTCCATAGAAGCTCCCTGAAGAACATATGTTGGACATACTGGACAAAGATTTAATCCAGCTGTTTTAAATATGATCAAATAACTAAAGGAAAACATATCTAAAGAACTAAAGGAAGGTGTGAGTATGATGTCTCAGGAAATAGATACATCAATAAAGATATAGAGATGATGATTTGGTTGCAAAACTTTGTGAATGTTATTTATATCCCTGGAAGAGTACAAATAAAAATGACTAAAATGGAAAGTTTTTACATGTTATATATAGATATATAACCACAATAACTTTTAAAAATTGATTGTATTATTATACAATTTCAATGAACAGCAGCATGAAAAAGAATAAAATAGTAATAAATTTAACAGAAGTAAAATACTTGTACAATGACATATACAAAACATTGTCGATAGAAGGTAAAGGGATTTTTTTTTTTTTTTTGATGAAATGTGAGATGCTTGATAGAAAAGGCTTAGATTGTTTCAAAGAAACTGTTGGTAGGCATATGGACTCTAAAGTTATTTCTGATGAGGCTTTAGACAGAAATGATGGCTGGAAGGAAAATGATCCTTGTTTTAAAGTGCAGAGAGCTTGACAAAATTGACTTCTGATATAGATGGAAGGCAGAATTTGAAAATGATGAACTTGTACGTTTAGCTGAGGAGATTTTCAAATTAAATTTGGAAAATGCAGTCTGGTTTCTTCTTGCAGCTTATAGCAAAATGCGAGAGGGAAGAGATAAGAACTGAATTACTGGGCACAAAGAAACCAGAAATTGATGGTTTGGGAGATCTTAAGCTTCTAGAAAACAATCCCCCAGTGGATACTGCCCCATGTGAGAACTTAACTAAACTTGGAACTAGATAGCCAATTCCTTGCAAGTTAGGATTGGAAATGCAGTTATCCAGGAAGGACTTGTGGAAAGTCTTACTGTCTGAAGGCTTATACCCCTGTTTCCTGCAAGGGAAACCAATCAGCTTTTTGTGAGATCTGTATGAAAGAAACCACTGTCGACCTGGATTTAAAGGGACAGGGAGAGGAGAGATAGAAAGAAAAACAACTTCAAGAGGAAAACCATGGAAGCTGATGTCTGGAATTAAAACATCTCCTAAGTCCTCATCCATGTGTGCAAATAGGGTGAGTTTGCCCCAGAATTTGAAGATAGTGGATCTTCCAGCCACTTGTTCAGGGAGAATTTGGCTGCCCCAGGCTATGGAGAGTGTGGATCTTCTAGCTGGTTATTCAGGGAAAGTTTGGCCATGCCAGACTATGGAAAGGGTAGAGTGCCATCACCCAAATGTTCTTTGAGGGCTGAGGTCAGAGCTCTACCATCATCCAGATGCTTGATAAGTGTAGGACCAAAAAGGTGGCCATTGGGCAAGCCTACATAAGGGGTTGGCTCCTATAAGACCCCAAGGAGAAGAAACCATCATTCTATAGATGACTTTCAGACTGTGAAATCTAAAGGAGGATGCCCTACAGGTTTTTGGAACTGTCTGTGACCCATGATGCATCTGTTCCTTCCAGTTTCTCCTGATGGTAATGCAAATGTTTATTCTATGTCTGTTTCCCCTTTGTATATTAGAAGCAGATAACTTGTTTTCTAAGCCAGAGGGGACTTTTGACCCAAGACAAACTGCATGCATATAATTGATTTTTATGTGATTTTATACCTGGCATTGCTATTTAAATGATTTAAGGCGGGAAACGGATGTGGCTCAAGAGGTTCGGCGTCTGTCTACCATATGGAGAGACCGGGGTTCGATCCCCGGTACCTCCCGGTAAAAAATTTTAAAAAAATAAAAAAAATAAAAAATAAATAATTTAAGGCTTTTGAAATATTGTGATGTAATGAATGTATTTTGCACATGGAAGGAACATGATTTTTGGGATTCAGAGGCTAGAGTGTGGCAGTTTGAAATTATTATATGAATCTCAAAAAGAGAAAGATCCTTTTTCAATTGGAATATATATTAGTCAACCACAGGGGTGCTGATGCAAAATACCAAAAATCTGTTGGCTTTTATAAAGGGTATTTATTTGCAATAGAAGCTTACAGTTACTAGACCATAAAGCATAAGTTATGTCCCTCACCAAAGTTTGTTGCCACGTGTTGGAGCAAGATGGCTGCCAATGTCTGCAAGGGTTCAGGCTTCCTGGGCTCCTCTCTTCCCGGGGCCCATTTCTCTTCAGGCTCAGCTACTCTGCTCTCTCCACAAGGCCAACTGTAGACTATCAGGTGAAAGGCTCATCTCTCTTCCTGGAGCCTCTGCTGTATCTAATGGAGACTTCTCTCCTTCCTCATGTATCTGCTTCTATGTGTGTTTACTTCCTGGGCTCTAGGATCAAAATTCAACTAATTCCTGTGCTTTGTCATTTTCTCCTACTGATGTGGTCCAATCAGAGCCCTAATCATAATTTAATCAAGTAAAAGTGAAACCTCTGAATTCAATACAATCTAAGGGTATCACTTGCCCAGAAGAGCAGACCAGCTTACAAACATAATTTGTATTTCTTTTTGGTTCATCAATAATATCAAACTGCCACAGACTACTTCAGTGAGGTGTGACTCAGGTTGAGCCTCCACCATCTTGATGTGTCCAGTATAAAATCTGAGACACACAGAAAAGAGAACTGTCATTTTTGATGGTGCCATGTGACTGAAAGGAGAGGCCAAGGAGCTGAGGCCTAAAGGAGAGATGAACCATTTGGCTGATAGCTTGTAGCTGAAATCAGGAAGAAAGCAGATCAGCCAAGCCTGAGAGAAGAGGCCTGGTAAGAGAGAAGCCCTATGCCTGGTTGCCCTCAGCTGAGGTCTGGGAGATGGTGTAGCCCAGAGGGGAAGGCTGACACAAGGAAGAGATTAACTGCCATCTTGCTTAAACACATGGCAGCTGAATTGAGTTAGAAAGAGAAAGCACCTTTTATGGTACCTTGAGTTGGACTTTTCATGGCCTTGGAACTGTAAACTTTTGCCCCAAATAAATACCTTTTATAAAAGCTAACACATTTCTGGTACTTTGCATCAGTAGCCCTTTGGCAAACTAAAACAAGGGGAAAAAGGAAAATGCAGAGAAAGAACTAAAGGATATGAGGAAAACAATGAATAAGCAATATGAGAGTCTTAGTAAAGAGAGACAAAATTTTAAAGGGAACCAAACAGAACTGGAGTTGAAGACCACAAAAACTGAAATGAAAAATTCCAAGGAGGGTTTCAAGAGCAGATTGGAACTGGCAGAAGAAAGAATCAGCAAACTAGAAGACAAGAAAATTGAAATGAGTGATGCTGAGAAGCAGGAAAAAAAAAATTATAAAAAGCAAAAACAGCCTAAGAAACCTGTGGGGAGTGGGGCATATGGGAATCCGCTGTATTTTTTATGTGACATTCATATAATCTAAGTATTTAAAAGAAAGAAAGAAAGAAAGAAACCTCTGGGAAACTGATAGTTTAAATTTGGTGAATCCCCAAAAAGATTATTTTCTTGAGCTAATCCATTCTTGTGGGTATGGAGACCTTTTGATTGGACTATATCAGTGAGGCATGACTCAAGTTGGATCTCTGCTTTCTTACTGGAGCTTTATATAAATCAGGACACACACAGATAGAGAGATACACAGAGAAATGATCCTGCCATTATTGATCCTGACATGTGAAGGAGGACTCAAGGCTCACTAGCAGCCGAAGCTTAAGCATGAAGCTCCCGAGAGACTGAGGCTATGAAACAGCTCAAGTCTGAAGAGATGAGCCCTATGGCTGATAGCCCACAATTGAACTTGGGAAGAAAGTGGAACATCCCAGAATGAGACAGGTGGCCTGGAAAGAGGCAAGCCCTATGCCTGGTCACCCATAGCTGGGGTCTGGGAGACAGTGAGCCCAGAGGGGAAGGCAGGAACCTCGGCAGAGATTGGCCGCTATCTTGCTTCACCATGTGGCAGGACCCCAGGATTACCAGTAGCTGACTTTGGTGAGAAAGAATGTCTACTGATGGTTTGATTTGGACATTTCATGGTGTTAGAACTGTAAGGTTTTACCCTAAATTAAAAATTCCATTATAAAAGCCAACCCATTTCTTATACTTTGCATGGGCAGCCCTGAGGCAAACTAAAACAGAAATTGATACTGAGAGAGTGAGGTTATGCTGCTTGCAATTACCAAAAATGTTGGACTGGCTTTATAAAAGAGTAAGGAGTATTTTTTGGAAGAATTCTGAGATGCTTAATAGAAAAGGCCTAAATTGCTTTGAAGAGACTGTTGGTAGGAATATGGACCCTAAATGTATTTTTGATGAGGACTTAGACAAATGATAACTGAGACTGGAAGGAAAGTGATCCTTACTTTAAAGTGGCAGAGAACTTGGAAAAATTAACTCCTGATGTTAGATGAAGGCAGCATATTAAAATTATGAGCTTGGAAATTTAGCTGAGGAGATACAAAAAGTAAGTGTGGAAAATGCAGCCTGGACTCTCCTTGCAGCTTATAGCAAAATGTGAGAGGAAAGAGATAAACTGAGAACTGACTTGCTGGGCACAAATAAACCAGAAATGGATGGTTTTGGGAAATTCCAAGCTTCTAGAAAACAGTCCCCCAGTGGATAGTGCCCATGGGAGGACTTCACTAAACTTGGAACTCGGCAGCCATTTCTTTGCAAGTCAGGTTTGGAAATGCAGTTATCTAGGAAGGACTTGTGGAAAGTCTTACTGTCTGATGTCTTGGACTATTGTGAACTGCATGCAAAACTGAGAAACTATTTGTGAGATCTGTATGAACAAAACCACTATTAGCCTGGACTAAAATGGACAGGGAGGGGAGAGATCAAAAGAAAAATGGCTTCAAGAGGAGAACTATGAAAGCTGAGGTCTGGACTTAAGATATTTCCTTGGGCCAAGAGAATGAGCCCACCTATGTGTGTGGAAAGGGTGAGTTTGCCCCAGCATTTGAAGAAGGTGGATCTTCCAGCCCTTTGTTCAGGGAGAGTTTGACTACTCCAGGCTACAGAGAGGGTGGAGCACGTTCCCTGGAGACTTAGGTCATCACTCCAATGCTCTGAGGGGGTTAGGTCTTTATGCCAGAGTTTAGGGAGAATTTTGTCACCACCCAACTGGACTAAGGGGGTTGACACTGTCCCCCAGAGATTGGGAAAAGTGTGCCCATCACCCTAATATTCTTAGAGGGCAAGGTCTAGAGCTTAGTCATCACCCAGATGCTTGATGAGGGTAGAACCAAAGAAGTGGTCATTGGGCAAGCACATGGAAGGGGTGGGTCCCCATGAGTTCCCAAGTTTAAAAAACTATATTTCTATAGATGACTCTCAGACTTTGAAATCTAATGGAGAATGCCCTGCAGGTTTTTTAAACTGTTTGGGACATGTGATGCCTGTTTTCCTTCCAATTTTTCCTTATGGTAAGGCAAATGTTCCTCCTGTGTATACTGGAAACAGAAAACTTGTTTTCTAAGTTTCACATGTCTACAGCCAGAGGGGAATTTTGACCCAAGACAAACTGCATGCCTATAATTGATTTTTATGTGATTTTGTACCTAACATTGCTACTGAAATGATTTAAGGCTTTTGATATATTGTGATGTAATGAATGTACTTTGCATATGGGATGAACATGTCTTTTTGACATTCAGAGGGTAGAGTGTGACAGTTTGAATTTGGTGAACACCAAAAAAAGACAATTTTCTTGAACTAATCCATTCCTGTGGGTGTGGAGCCCTTTTGATTGGACTAAGTTAGTGACTCATGTTGGGTCTCCACCCTCTTACTGGAGCTTTATATAAATGGAGACAGAGAGAGAGAGAGAGAGAGAGAGAGAGAGAGAGAGAGAGAGAGAGAAAGGAAGCTGTCATTTTTTATCCTGCCATTTGAGAAAGAACTCAAGGATCATTAGCAATCAAAGCTTAAGCATGAAGTCCCAAGAGGCTGGACTCATGAAGCAGCTTAAGTCTGAAGAGACAAGCCATATGCCTGATAGTCCACAGATGAATTTGGGAAGAAAGCAGAGCAGTCAAGACTGAGAGAGGCAGCATGAAAAGAGACAAACCCTATGTTTGGTCACTCTCAGCTGGTCTCTAGGAGATGGTGAGCCCAGAGGGGAAGGCAGGACCTCAGCAGAGACCGGCAGCCTTCTTGCTTCACCATGTGGCAGGACCCCAGGATCACCAGTAGCTAACTTTGGTGGGTAAGCATGTGTGCTGATGGTTTGATTTGGATGTTTCACAGCCTTGTAACTGTAAGGTTTTCCCTAAATAAAACTGCCATTATAAAATCCAACCAATTCTTGGTACTTTATATTGGCAGCCCTGTGGCAAACTAAGAAAGACACACTCAAGTGTATCAATATGCACATTATGGGAGTCCCAGGAGGAAAAGATAGGAGCAGAAAGATTATTCAAAGAAATAATGACAGATAACTTCTCAAACATAGTAAAAGATATAAATATGCACATCCAAGAAGCCCAAGAATATCAAATAGGATAAACATAAAGAAAAATACACCCCATCATATATTGATCACACTATTGAATGCAAAAAATAAGGAGAGTGTTCTGAAAGCTGCAAGAGAAAATCAATAAGATATGAATGATGCAGTCCCAATTAGGTTGAGTGCTGATTTCTCATCAGAAACCATGGAAACAAGAAGATGGTGAGGTCAAATACATAAAATTCTGAAAGAAAACAACTGACAGCCTGGAATTTTGCATCTCATGAAACTTCCATTCAGAAATGAGTGAGTGATTAAGACATTACCAGATAAACAAAAGCTGAGGGAGATCATCACCACTAGACCTGCCCTACAATCAATACTAAAATGAGTTCTTCAGACTGAAAGGAAAGGACACTAGACAATGAAATAAAGACCTGCAGCAAAGGTAACCATTTGGGTAATTATAAATGGCAGTATTATTGTGTTGTAGTATTTATTATGCAGTTCCACTTCTTACTTCCCACAGGTGCTAAAATGCAAATGTATTAAAAAGTAATGGTAAGGGAGGAAGGAGCCAAGATGGCGGCAGAGTGAGGAGCTCCTGGAATCTGCTCATGCTGCAGGGCAGTTGGTAATCAACCAGAGCTATCTAGAGCACATATTTGGGGGCCCCAGGAGACCAGAAGGGTATCCTGCAATATTTCTTGAAAGTATGGAAGGAGGAGACTGCCTATCTGCAGAGAGGATTCATGAGTAGAGCCCTCCTGCCATGGAGGTCAGTGCCCGTGGGGCAAGCCACCTTGGGAGCCATTCTGTGGCTGGAGTTGGAAGCTCCATTTCCCAAAAAACGGGGTAGGAAGATACAGTGTGGCACTGATTTCAGCTACTCATTGGTGAATTCGGTGGGCTAAAGTATAATATTAGTAACAACTAAACTTTGAGACAGAAGGAGGCTGGTAGCCGCCATTTTGACTCCATCCCTGGCCTGAGGGGAAGCAGGGGGCTGGTGTTTCCTCAGCCTCTCCAGGCAATGGCAGGTATTCTTGGCCTAAAGAGACTGAACTGCTGGGTGCCTGTAGAACCACCCCCACCACCCAATAGGATAGGAGGGGGTGGTGCTTCCTCAGCCACTCTGGGCAATGGTGGGTACTTTCAGCCTACAGGGACTAAACTGTTGGGTGTTGGTGGTCGTTTCCACCCCTAAAGGGCAGAAGCGACAGTACTCCCTCAGCTTCTCATGGCAACTTCAGACATATCCGGCCCACATGGATTAGATTGTTGGGCACTCCAGAGGGTCAATTCCCCCCTGGCAGAGAGAGGGTCTAGTGCTACGTCACTTTACTTGAGTAACTGTGGTCATTTTGGACCCACATGGCATAGATTGCTGCCTACAACTATAGCTCCATCCCCACCCAAGGTAGGGGAGAAGGATGTGAAGCTTTATCAATCTCTCTGGGTAACTACAGACAGTCTTGTCCTGCCCAACTTGGATTATTATACACAGCTTCAGCTCTGTCCCTACCCCTGACAGAGGAGGAAGGTAGGAGAAGCTTCATCAATTCCTGGGGCAACATGGGCAGCTTCAGCCTCCATAGCTTACAGCACCAACTACATCCTTGGCTCCTACTACACAACTAGCACGGGAGAAAAGACAAGAAGGTTCTAAACTAAAAGGAGAAACTACTCCCAGAATAAATTCATCTAGCAAGCCAGATGCGAAAACACCAACAAAAAATGACAAGCCATCCCAAGGAAGATATGTCCTAGTTAAAGGAACAAGAGAAGCCTGAAAATGACATAAAGGAGTTGAGACAATTAATCACAGATGTTCAAACAAATCTCCTTAATAAAGTCAATGAGATAGCTAAAGAGATTAAAGATTTTAAGAAGACATTGGGTGAGCACAAAGAAGAATTTGAAAGCATACATAGAAAAATAGCAGGCCTTATGGGAATGAAAGGTGCAATAAATGAAATTAAAAATACACTGGAGGCATATAACAGCAGATTTGAAGAAGGAGAAGAAAAGATTGGTGAGCTCAAAGACATGGCCTTCAAAAGCGAACATACAAAAGAACAGATGAAGAAAAGAATAGAATAAATTGAACAGGGTCTCAGGAAACTAAATGACAGCAAGAGATGTTTAAACGTACATGTCATGGGTATTCCAGAAGAAGAGAAGGGAAAAGGAGCATAAGGAATATTTGAAGAAATAATGGTAGAAAATTTCCCAACCCTATTGAAGGACATAGATATCTGTGTCCAAGAAGCACAATGTACTCCCATTTGAATAAATCTGAATAGACCAACTCTGATACACATACTAATCAGAATGACTAATGCCAAAGAAAAAAGAGAATTCTGAGAGCAGCAAGAGAAAAGCAATGCATAACCTATAAGGGATACCCAATAAGATTAAGTGCCTATTTCTCACCAGAAACCATGGAGGCAAGAAGGCAGTGGTATGAAATATTTAAAAGACTGCAAGAGAAAAAATGCCAGCCAAGAATTTTATATCCAGCAAGATTATCTTTTAAAAATGAGGGCGAGTTTAGAATATTCACAGATAAACAGAAACTGCGAGGGTTTATAACAAAAAGACCAGCTTTGCAGGAAATATTAAAAGGAGTGTTATAGCCTGAAAAGAAAAGACGAGAGAGAGGCTTGGAAGAGAGTCTAGAAATGATGAGTGTATCAGTAATAGTAATTATAAATGTCAAAAATAAAATGCAAAGACCAAAATGGATGAAATGAGAACTGCCTTTACAGTAATAACATTGAATGTTAATGTATTAAACTCCCCAATCAAAAGTCAAAGAATGGTGGAATGGATTATACATGTTATATATGCTGCCTGCAAGAGACTCACCTTAGACACAAAGATACCAATAGATTGAAAGTAAAAATTTGGAAAAAGATATTCCATGCATACAGTAACCAAAAAAAAAAAAAAAAAAAAAAAAGCTGGGTTAGCTATACTTATATCAGATAATATAGACTTTAAAAGCAAAACTGTTATTACAGACAAGAAAGGACATTACATATTAATAAAAGGAATAATTCACCAGGAAGAAATAACAATCATAAATGTATATGCACCTAACAAGAATGCCCCAAGGTACGTGAAGCAAACACTGGCAAAACTGAAGGGTGAAATAGACACCTCTACAATAATATTTGGAGACTTCAATACAACACTCTCAACATTGGATAGAACATCTGGGCAGAGGATCAATAAAGAAACAGAGAGCTTGAATAATATGATAAGTGGACTAAACCTAATAGACATATACAGAACACTGCACCCCAAAACAGCAGAATATACATTCTTTTCAAGTGCTCATGGATCTTTCTCCAGGAATAGACCATATGTTGGATCACAAAGTAGATCTCAATAAATTCAACAAAATTGAAATTATACAAAACACTCTCTCTGATCAGAATGGAATAAAGTTGGAAATCAACAAGCAATAGAAAAAGGGAAAATTCACATATATATGGAGATTAAACAACACACTCTTAAATAATCAGTGGGTCAAAGAAGAAATTTCAAGAGAAATCAGTAAATATATTGAGATGAATGACATTGAGAATACAACATTTCAGAACCTATGGGATGCAGTGAAGGCAGTGTTGAAAGGAAAATTTATAGCCCTCAATGCTTATATTAAAAAAGGAGAAAGAGCTAAAATCTGTGACCTAACTACACAGCTGGAGGAACTAGAAAAAGAACAACAAACTAATCCCAGAGCAAGTAGAAGGAATAAAATAACAAAGATCAGAGCAGATATAAATGAAATTGAGAACAAAAAAACAATAGAGAGAATTAACAAAACCAAAAGTTGGTTCTTCGAGAAGATTAACAAAATTGACAAACCCTTAGCTAGACTGACTAAGAAAAAAGATAGAAGATGCAAATAAATGAAATAAAAAATGAAAATGGGAACATTACTACTGACCACACAGAAATAAGAGAGATCATAAGAGGATACTATGAACAACTTTATGCCAAAAAATTAGACAATATAGACTAAATGGAAAAGTTCCTAGGAACGTAAAACAACCTAGAACAACCTTTCTTCCTAGAAGAAATAGAAGACCTCAACAAACCAATCACAAGTAAAGATATTGAAATAGTCATCAAACAGCTCCCCAAAATGAAAAGCCCAGGACCATATGGTTTCACAGGTGAGTTCTACCAAGCATTCAAAGAAGATTTAATACCAATCTTACTCAAGCTCTTCCAAAAAATTGAACAAGAAGGAATGCTACCAAACTCATTCTATGAAGCCAATATTGCCCTAATACCAAAGCCAGATAAAGATATTATGAAAAAAGAAAATTGCAGACCCATTTCTCTAATGAATACAGATGCAAAAATCCTCAATAAAATACTTGCTAATCGAATCCAACAATACATTAAAAGAATTATTCATTGTGATCAAGTGGGTTTTATACTGGGCATGCAAGGCTGGTTCAACACAAGAAAATCAATCAGCATAATACACCACATTAATAAATCAAACAAGAAAAATCACATGATCTTATCGATTGATGCAGAAAAGCCATTTGACAAAAAACAGCATCCTTTCTTGATAAAAATATTACAAAAGATAGGAATTGAAGGAAAGTTTCTCAACATGATAAAGACCATATATGAAAAACCCACAGCTAACATTGTACTCAATGGTGAAATACTGAAAGCTTTCCCATTGAGATCAGGGACAAGACAAGGATGCCCATTGTCACCACTGTTGTTCAATATAGTGCTAGAGGTTCTAGCTAGAGCAATCAGGCAAGAAAAAGAAATAAAAGGCATCCAAACTGGAAAGGAAGAATTAAAACTTTCACTATTCTCAGATGATATGATTGTATATCTAGAAAGTCCTGAAAAATCTACAACAAAGCTGCTAGAGCTAATAAATGATTTCAGTAGAGTGTCAGGATACAAGATCAATACACAAAAATCAGTGGTGTTTCTATACACTAGTAATGTGCAATTTGAGGAGGAAATCAGGAAAAAAAATTACATTTACAATAGCAACTAAAAGAATCAAATATTTAGGAATAAACTTAATGAAGGATGTAAAGCTCTTGTATTCAGAAAACAATAATGTATTGCTAAAAGAAATTTAAAAAGACCTAAATAATTGGAAGAACATTCCATGCTCATGGATTGGGAGACTAAATATCATTAAGATGTCAGTTCTACCTAAATTGATACACAGATTCAAGGCAATCCCAATAAAAATTCCACCAGCCTTTTCTTAAACAAATGGAAAACACAATTATCAAATTTATCTGGAAGGGTAAGAGGCCCTGAATAGCCAGAAACATCTTAAAAAGGAAAAGTGAAGTTGGAGGACTCTCACTTCCAGACTTTAAATCATGTTACCTAGCTACAGTGGTAAAAACAGCATGGTATTGGCATAAAGATAGACATGTAGACCAATGGAACCAAATTGATGGCGTAGAAACAGACCCTCACATCTATGGCCAAGTGATTTTTGACCAGCCTGTCAAACCCACCCAGCTGGGAAAGAACAGTTTATTCAACAAATGGTGCTGTGAGAACTGGATATCCCATAGCCAAAAGAAAGAAATAAGACTCCTATCTCACCACCTTATACAAAAATTAACTCAAAATGGATCAAAGACCTAAATATAAAAGCTAGAACCTTAAAGCTTCTAGAAGAAAATGTAGGGAAACATCTTCAAGACCTGGTGGTAGGTGGTGGATTCTTAAACCTTACAGTGAAAACACAAACAATGAAAGAAAACATGGATAAATGGGACTTCCTCAAACTTAAACACTTCTGTGATTCAAAGGACTTCATCAAGAAGGTGAAAAGGCAGCCCACTCAATGGAAAAAATATTTGGAAACCACATATCTGATAAGGGTTTGATTTCCATTCTATATAAAGATATCATACAACTCAACAATAAAAGAGCAAGCAATCCAATTACAAAATGGGCAAAAGACTTAAAAAGACATTTCTCCAAAGATGAAATACAAATGGCCAAAAAGCACATGAAAAAATGTTCAATATCACTAGCTATTAGGTAAATGAAATCAAAACCACCATGAGATATTATCTCACACTGCATAGAATGGCCATTATTAAAAAAAACAGACAACAGTAAGTGCTGGAGAGGATATGGAGAAATAGGAACACTCCTTCACTGTTGGTGGGAGTGTAAAATGGTGCAGCCTCTGTGGAAGACAGTTTGGCAGTTCCTCAAGAAGCTAAATATAGAACTGCCGTATGATCCAGCAATTCCTCTACTAGGAATATATCAAGAAGAACTAAAAACTATGACACAAACAGACATCTGCACACCGATGTTCATAAAAGCATTATTCACAATTGCTAAAAGATGGAAACAACCCAAGTGTCCATCAACCAATGAATGGATAAACAAAATGTCGTATATACATATGATGGAATACTATGCTGCAGTAAGAAGAAATGAAATTGGGACACATGTGATAACATGGATGAATCTTGAAGACATTATACTAAGTGAAGTAAGCCAGACACAAAAGGACAAATATTGCATGGTCTCATTAATATGAACTAAATATGAAGAATAAGCACATGGAGAAAAACTTAGAGTATAGGTTATTAGGAGATAAGAGGAGGGTTGAGAATAACTACTGGTGCTTAATGTATGTAGAAGCTCTAATTAACTTGACTGTAAAAGTGTGGAAATGGATAGAGTTGATGGCAACATGTAGTGAGTAGCAACTGGTTTATAAATGGGATTGTGGCTGAAAAGGATAGTCTGAAGTAAATGTCAATTGAAAGAAAGCTAAAGAATAATCTAGGGACTGAATAACACAGTGAACCCAGAGGTGGATGAGAATTGTGGTTGAGGGTGCAAATGCAAGAGTGCCCTTCCGTGAGCTAGAGTAGATGTACATCACTATTGCAGGGTGTGGGAATGTGGAGAAGCATGGGAAAATACAATTGGTGTGATCTATAGACTGTGGTTAACAGCAATACTATAATATTCTTGCATCAA
The DNA here is from genome assembly GCA_026826555.1 of Tolypeutes matacus. NCBI lineage: Eukaryota > Metazoa > Chordata > Mammalia > Cingulata > Chlamyphoridae > Tolypeutes > Tolypeutes matacus. The sequence goes on along the minus strand of JAKSZT010054335.1, from coordinate 33,600,803 downwards.
TGCCAAAGATGTACTGTGTTGATAATGGAGGTGAGTGGAAAAAAGTGCACCAAATGTATGCTATGGACCATGGTTGGTGGTAATAGTCTGATGATATTATCTTATAATCTGTAACAAATGTCCCAGTGCGGTGTGGTGTGTTAATGAAGGGGTGTTGTATGGGAATTCTATATGTGTGTATGATTGTTTTTCCAGTTCACAACCTCTGAAATAAAATATATATTTTTAAAATAGGGTAGTTTGGAGGAAAAACACACCAAATGTAAGATAAGGACTATAGTTAGTAGTAATATTTTGATAATGCTCTTGCATAGTTTTTAACAAATGTTTCACAACAATGCAAAGTGTTGGTGGAGAGGTGATGTATGAGACCCCTGTATGATGTTATGTATGTTTATTTTGTAAGTTCACAATCTTTACTATACACTTATTGTTTATACATGTCATGCATAAATGATATACTTCAATTATATATATATATCAAAGTAATAGTAAGGGGAGTGGATGTAGCTCAAGTGATTGAGCACCTGCTTCCCATGTATGAGGTCTCAGATTCCATTCCCAGTACCTCCTAAAAACAAACAAACAAATGGATAAACCAACTCTCATTGGGGACCAGATGTAGCTCAGTGGTTGAGCACATGCTTCTGATATAAGAAGTCCTGGGTTCAATTCCTGATACCTCCTTTAAAAAAAAAAGTAATGGTTTATGGTTTCAGACATATAATGTGGTAACAAGTCAAAAAAAGGTAGAGTAAGGGATGGAAGGATATAGGAAAAGTTTATGTGTAAGCTACTGAAGTCAAGTTGTTATCAAACTAAACATGATTGTTATGTATTTGGGATGTTGAATTTTAACCCCTTGGTAACCACAAGGAAAACATATGAAAAAATATATCCAGATAGAAAAGAGAAGGCACTCAATATGGTACAACACACATACCAAAACAACAAAAACAACAAATCCAAAAAACAAATAAATATAAAATTAGGCATTGAGGGAAGAGTTGAGGGGCATAAAAGGTATAAAATTTACAATGGCTAAAGAGCAAAATGGTAGAAGAAAGCCTTGCATTATCAGTAGTGACTTTTAAATTTAAATGGGTTAAACTCTTCAGTCAAAAGGCAGATATTGGTACAATGGACAAAAAAGCATGACCTAACTATATGCTATTTGCAAGAGACTTACCATAAATTCAAAGATACAGTAGGTTGAAAGTGAAAGTATGGAAAGAATATATATCATGCAAATAGTAACCAAAAAAGAGCTGGGGTAGCTATACTAATATCAGATAAAATAGACTTTATATCAAAAACATTTACAAGTAACAAAGATGATCATTATATACAGATAAAGGGGTCAATTCAACAAGAAGGCATAACAATTATAAATATATATGAACCAAACATAAGAGCCACAAAATATTTGAAGCAAATACTGACAGATTTGAGGGGAGAAATGGACCATTCTATATTAATCTTAGGAGACTTTAACATACCACTTTCAATAATGAATAGAACATACAGTCAGAAGATAAATAAGGAAATACAAGACTTGAACTATACTCTAAACCAACTACACCTGACAGACATATATAGAACACTTCCACCTAACAAAAATAGGATGCACATACTTGAGTGCACATGGATTATTCTCCAGGACAGATTATATGTTAGGTGACAAAACAAGTCTCAAATATTCAAAAATATTGAAATCATACAATCTATTGTGCATTTTCTCTGGTCACAGTGGAATGAGGTTAGAAATCAATAACAGAGGGAGAAATGGAAAATTCACAAATATGTGGAAATTAAACATCATACTCTTAAACATTCAATGACTTACAGAAGAAATCACAAGGGAAATTGGGAAATATCTTGAGACAAATGAAAATGAAATACAACATACCAAAACTTTTGGGATGCAGCAAAGGCAGTGTTAAAATATCTGCCTTTTTAACATAACTCTAAATGCTATGTTAAAATTAAAAAACATATTTTAACATGCTTCTAATTGAGAGGGAGCTTAGATCTCATGGGGCAGATGGATGGAACTATCTTGCTTACATTTGCAGACACTCTCTATTCCTTGGGATGGATGTTGGCCATCATTATCTCCTTGTTAGTTGTCCTGGGTGAGTCCAATGAACTGGAGAGTAGGTGTTGCAACTCTGCTGAAATTCAGGGCTCAACTGGCACATGGACAGAGCAAAGATTTAACAAGTATAGTGGTAATTATAGGTTCAAATAAAAGGGGCAGAAGAGCCATCAATAGAGAACCTATGAGTCTAACTCTGTTACAATGGGGAGCATAAATTCCAAAGTAAGGCCTACTGACAAGGTGCCGAATTTCTGTGCTATCTGCCCTGCTTATAGTTTCTGAATGTCTAGAGCTCTTAGGAACTCTGCTGTTTGAGGTACTGTCTACTGTGGCAGTCAATGAGATCCTGCTGAGACTTGCATAAATGTAACTTCTGGAATGACCTCCTGACTCACTTTGAAATCTCTTAGCCAAGCAACTCATTTGTATTTACCATGTCCCCCTTTTGGTCAAGGTCTATTTCCAGATGCATTGCTAGTTGGCAATTGGTAACAATGCTTCAGTGCCAGGGAGGCTCATCCCCTGGAGTCATGTGCCATGCTGTAGGGAAGTTAATGCATTCATATGCTGAGTTTTGGCTTAGAGAGGCCACATTTGAGCAACAAGAAGGCTTTCAGGAGGTAACACTTAGGTACCCTATTATACTATGCTAAGTGTCAATTTCAAAAGTAGAGTTTCATAAGTACAGTCATCACAATCAAGGGCCTGCTAGTGGTCCATCCTCCTTTACTAGTCACTGCCTCTGTACTCCAGGGATTCTTGCTGTCCTATTAAAGAATGTGGCAGAGCTCTCCAGGATGGGAATTCGATATTTCTTTGGTTATTGTATGGTTCTCCACCCACTGTGACAATGCCCCATGAACACTTGAACACATTCTTATTCTTTATACGTATGCCCCAGGTGAATCTCCTCCCATGCATCCCCCATCTCTGACTCACCACACCAATGATCCTCACCTGCTACAGTTGTAACCCTTCTGTGATACCAAAACTTCTTCAGAATGAAGCCAACAAAATAACTGAATACAATTAAAATGAAAATGATATGATAATGATGGTTTTAAAATTTATGAATAAAATACAATTTTTTACAAAGTTTGAAATAATAAAAAAATTAAAAATATAAAATTTAAAAAACTTTGTCTTTCATCACTGTAGGATCTGTTGTCTTGTATGTACACTGACATTTGCTTCCATTTATTCACTCAGTGTCTTATTTTGTTTTTCATTTTGTCTTCAAAGAAGCTTTAGATTACAGAAAAGTCATGTAGAGAATATAGGTGATTCCCATATACCCAATGTCATCTCCCTCTCCCCCTTTCTTTCTCCTATTAATAATATTTTACATGTGGATGGTATATTTGTTACAATTGATGTACAAATATTGAAACATTGCTACTAGCCATGGTCAATGATTTACATTGTAGTTTATATTTTGTACTGTACACTTTTATAGATTTTGATGAAATTTGACCTGGTCTTTATCCATCTTTGCAAGATCATGTAGAACAATTCCATCACCACAAAAATGTCCCATGTTCCATCTATTCTATTCCTCCCCTCATGACCCCCGGTAATCACCAAGATTAACTCATTGAAGGACCAGATTCATAGTTATTTGCAACAACATTGAAGGCTTCACCTACTGGCCTGTCCTCCCCTGTTAGGCACTGCCTATGCTCTTTAGAGACTCCCACCCCTCTATTTAAGAATATAGCAGGACTCCCCAGGATGGTAGTCCAACACCTTTCCACTCCTTATAATGTCTCCACATTATGTGATCTAAAGCTTCTTTAAAGATAAAAAATTTAATTAAAAAAACCCCAAAGAACTAGAAAAAGAAGAGCAAACTAAATCAAAGCAAACAAAGGAAGTTAAAAACAAGATTACACTGGAAATAAATGAAATAAAGAACAACAACAACAACAAAACAATAGAGAGAATCAACAAAACCAAAAGTTGGTTCTTTGAAAAGATTAATAAAATTGACAAGCCTTTAGCTAAACCAACAAAGAAACAGAGAGAGAGAATACAAATAATGAAAATTAGAAATGAAAATGGGTCATTTCCACCAATATTTTTGAAATAAAAAGGCGTTTAAGAGAATATTATGAACCAATAAATTAGTTAACCTAGATGAAATGAAAAAAATTTTAGAAACCCACAATCTATCTATACTGACTGTTGTACTTTGGCATTATTTATGAATTCCAAAAATAGATATTGGATTATGTTTGTGAACTGGTCTTTTCCTCTGGGCATATTAGATTATATTGGATTTAGAGGTTTCACTTTTACTTGATTAAATAATGAATAAGGCTTTGATTAGGCCATGTCAGTAGGATGTGCAGAGAAACTGTACCCCAGAGAAGAGAGGTTGGAGTTTTTGAATTTGAGCCCCAGGAAGTAAGCACACAGAGGAGCTTGGTCGTGACCAAGGAGAGAAGGCCCCGGGAAAAGAGAAGAGTCATTCATGTGGCAGTTTACCATGGGCCTTGTGGAGAGAACAAAGCAACTGAGCCCAGAGAGAATCAAGCCCCAGGGAGAGAGACAAAGCCTAGACAGCCCGTCCATGGAGCCTTAAGAGGAAGAGGAAGGCTGAACATTGACAGCCATCTTGCTCCAACAGGTGGCAACAGACTTTGGTGAGGGAAGTAACTTATTATGGCCTGGTAACTGTAACCTTCTACCCCAAATAAATACCCTTTATAAAAGTCAACAGATTTCTGGTATTTTGCACCAGCACCCCTTTGGCTGACTAATACAGAATTTGGTACCGCGGAGTGGGGAAGTGCTTTTGCAATTACCAAAATGCTGGAATGGTTTTACAAATGGGAAAAGGGAAATTTTTGGAGGAATTGTGAGATGCTTAGTGGAAAAGGCCTAGCTTGTTTTGAAGAGACTATTAGTAATATGGATGCTAAAGAGACTTTTTAGAAGTGATGAAACTACTATTGGAAACTAGAGGAAAGGCAATCCATGTTTCAAAGTTGCAGAGAACTTAGCAAGATCAACTCCTGGTGTTTTATGGGGGGCAGAATTTGAAAGTGGCAAGCCTGGGCATTTAGCTGAAGAACTTACCAAAATAAACTCAGAGAATTCGGCTGGGCTTCCTCTTACCAAGCATTATAGCAAAATGCTAGATGAGAGAGAGAAGCTGAGAACTGAACTACTGGGCACAAAGAAAACAGAAACTGATTCTGGAAATTCCAAGCCTCTGGAAATCAGGCTCCCAGATAGTGCCCCATTTGAGCTAACTAAACTTGGAACTTGTAAATCAGTATTGAAGATGCAGGAACAAAACAAGAATGCCCTCTGTCACCTCTGTTTTTCAACATTGTGCAACATTGTTGAGTGCTGGAAGCTCTTGTCAGAGTAATTAGGCAAGAAAAAGAAATAAAAGGCATCAGAATTGGAAAGGAAAAAGTAAAATTTTCCCTATTTGCAGATGATATGATCTTATATACAGAAAATCCTGAAAAATCCAGAACAAAGATCGTAGAGCTAATAATGAATTCAGCAAAGTGGTAGGGTACCCGATCAACACTCCCAAGTCAGTAGTGTTTATATATATATAAGCAATGAACACTCAAAAGAAGAAATCAAGAGAAAAAATGCATTCACAAATAGTAACTAAAAGGATCAAATATCTAGGAATAAATCTAACCAAGGATGTAAAGGACTTGTACACAGAAAACTACACAACCTTGCTAAATGAAACCAGAGACCTAAAAAATAGAAGGACATTCTATGTCCATGGATTGGAAGACCAAATATTAAGATGTAAATCCTACCCAAATAGACTTACAGATTCAACCCAATCCCAATCCAAATTCCAACCCCTGCCCCCGGCAAAATAGCTTGAAAGTCTATCAATGGGGAATAATTAAATACATTATAGGATAAAATAATTTTATCCATGATATGTTTTATTGAACAAAATCAATTGCAGTACAGTAGTATTACTCACAGTATGTTTATGTGTATGCACATGTGAGGAAGGATTGTGGAGGGGAAGAGAGGTGGTAATCTGTTTGTATAGAATTTATTTGTATATATTATCTGATTGAATATACATTATATACATTAAACTGTTGATATTAGTTGCATGGAGAAGAGATTGCCATAGGAAAGATCATTAGTTATACAACTCAAAATTGTTTTACTTGTTACAATTAGGATGTATTATATTGAACGAAAGTATAAGTGAAATACATTTTTTTTTAATGGATACATATAAATTTTTTTTTTAATCAAACAATATATTACACATTATATTTGGTTCATAGTAACGCATTCATACAGTATTTGTCCTTTTGTGTCTGGCTTGCTTCACTCAACATAATGTCCCCCAGGTTCATCCATGTTGCCATAAAGCATGACTTCATTTCTTCTTACAGCTGCATAATATTCCATCGTGTGAATAGACCACAGTTTGTTTACCCATTCATCTGTTGATGGACACCTGGGTTGTTTCCAACTTTTGGCAATGGTGAATAATGTGGCTATGAACATCGGTGTGCAGATGTCTGTTCGTGTCACTGCTCTCAGTTCTTCTGTTATATACCCAGTAGTGGTATTGCAGGGTCACATGGCAAGTCTATATTCAACTTCTTTAGGGACTGCCAAACAGTCCTCCAGAGTGGTTGTACCATCCTGTATTCCCACCAACAGTGAAGAAGTGTTCCTATCTCTCCACATCCTCTCCAACACTTGTAGTTCTCTGTCTTTTTAATAGTGGCCATTCTGATAGGTGTGAAATGATATCTCATTGTAGTTTTGATTTGCATTTCCCTAATCATGAGTGAAGTTGAGCATTTCTTCATGTGTTTTTTTGCCATTTGTATTTCTTCTTTGGAGAAATGTCTATTCAAGTCTTTGGCCCATTTTTTCATTGGGACATTTGTCTTTTTATTGTTGAGTTATAACATCTCTTTATATGTCCTGGATATTAAACCCTTATCAGATATGTGATTTCCAAATATTTTTTCCCATTGAGTTGGCTGCCTTTTCACGCTTCTGACAAATTCCTGTGAGGTGCAAAAGTGTTTAATTTTGAGGAGGTCCCATTTATCTAATTTTTCTTTTGTTGCACGTGCTTTGAGTGTGAGGTCCAAGAAACCACCACCTACTACAAGGTCTTGAAGATGTTTCCCTACATTTTCTTCCAGTAATTTTATGGTCCTGGCTTTTATCTTTAGATCTTTGATCCATTTTGAGTTGATTCTTGTATAGGGGGTGAGATAGGGGTCCTCTTTCATTCTTTTGGTTATAGATACCCAGTTCTCCTAACACCATTTGTTGAAGAGACTGTTTTTTCCCATCAGCGTGGGCTTGGTAGGTTTGTCAAAAACCAGTTGACTGTAAGGTGAGGGTTTATTTCTGGATTCTCAATTCTATTCCACTGATCGATATGTCTATCTTTATGCCAGTACCATGCTGTTTTGACCACTGTAGCTTTGTAATATGTTTCAAGGTCAGACAGCGAAATTCCTCCCACATTGCTCTTCTTTTTTAGAATGTTTTTGGCTATTCGGGTGCACTTACCCTTCCAGATGAATTTGGTAATTGCCTTCTCTACTTCTGTAAAGTAAGCTGTTGGGATTTTGATTGGTATTGCATTGAATCTATAAATCAGTTTGGGCAAGATTGACATCTTCACAATATTTATTCTTCCAATCCATGAACACGGAATATCTTTCCATTTGTTTAGGTCTTTTAAAATTTCTTTTAGCATTGTTTTGTAGTTTTCTGCATATAGGTCCTGTACTTCCTTGGTTAAATTCACTCCTAGTTATTTGAGTCTTTTTGTTGCTATTGAAAATGGAATTTTCCTCCTGATTTCCTCCTCAGATTGTTCAGTACTAGTGTACAAAAACATTACTGATTTTTGCGTGTTGATCTTATATCCTGCCACTTTGCTGAACTCATTTATTAGTTCAAGTAGCTTTGTTGTGGATGCTTCAGGATTTTCTAAATACAGGATCATGTCATCCGCAAACAGTGAGAGTTTTACTTCCTCTTTTCCTATTTGGACGCCTTTAATTTTTTTGTCTTGTCTAATTGCCCTCGCTAGAACTTCTAGTACGATGCTGAATAACAATGGTGACAGTGGGCATCCTTGTCTTGTTCCTGATCTTAGGGGGAAAGCTTTCAACCTTTCCCCATTGAGTATGATGTTGGCAGTGGGTTTTTCAAATATACCTTTTATCATGTTGAGGAGTTTTCCTTTTATTCCTACCTTTTGAAGTATTTTTATCAAAAAAAGGATGTTGAATATTGTCGAATGCCTTTTCTGCACCTATTGAGATGATCATGTGGTTTTTTGCCTTCAATTTGTTAATGTGCTCTATTACATTGATTGATTTTCTTCTGTTGAACCAGCCTTGCATGCCAGGAATAAATCCCACTTGGTCGTGATGTATAAGTCTTTTGATATGCTATTGGATTCGATTTGCAAGTATTTTGTTGAGAATTTTTGCATCTATGTTCATTAGAGACATTGGTCTGTAATTTTCTTTTCTTGTGGAATCTTTATCTGGTTTTGGTATTAGGGTAATGCTGGCTTCATAAAATGTGTTGGGTAATATTCCCTCCTCTTCAATTTTTTGGCAGAGTTTAAACAGGGTTGGTGTTAGTTCTTTTCGAAATGCTTGGTAGAATTCACCTGTGAAGCCATCTGGTCCTGGACTTTTCTTTGCTGGGAGATTTTTTATAACAGATTCAATCTCCTTAATTGTGATTGGTTTGTTAAGTTATTATATTTCTTGTTGTGTCAGTGTAGTTTGGTTATGAGTTTCTAGAAATTTGTCCATTTCACCCAGGTTGTCTAGTTTGTTGGCATATAGTTTCTCATAATATCCTTTTATGATTCTTTTTATTTCTGTGAGGTCATTTGTAATTTTCGCCCTTTCATTTCTGATTGTATTTATTTGCATCTTCTCTCTTTTTTTCTTTGTTAGTCTAGCAAGGGGTTTGTCAATTTTATTGATCTTCTCGAAGAACCAGCTTTTGGTTTTGTTTATTTTCTCTATTGTTTTTCTGTTCTCGTTTTCATTTATTTCTGCTCTAATCTTTATTATTTCTTTCCTTCTTTTTGCTTTGGGATTAGTTTGCTGTTCTTTTTCTAGTTTCTCAAGTTGTTCAGTTAAATCTTTGAGTTTAGCTCTTTCTTGTTTCTTAATATAGGCATTTAGGGCTATAAATTTCCCTCTCGATTGCCTTCGCTGTATCCCATAAGTTTTGATATTTTGTGTTCTCATTTTCATTTGCCTCAATATATTTACTGATTTCACTTGCAATTTCTTCTTTGACCCACTGAATATTTAGGAGTGTGTTGTTCAGTCTCCACACATTTGCAAATTTCCTTTTTTCCTGTCTGTTATTGATTTCTAGTTTCATTCCATTATGATCTGAGAAGGTGCTTTGTATAATTTCAATCTTTTTGTATTTATTGAGAGCTGTATTGTGACCTAACATTTGGTCTATGCTTGAGAAAGATCTATGGGCACTTGAGAAGAATGTATAACCTACTGAGTTTGGATGCAGTGTTCTGTATATGTTTGTTAGGTCAAACTTGTTTATCATATTGTTCAAGTTCTCTGTTTCCTTGTTGATCTTCTGTCTAGTTGTTCTATCTAATGATGTGAAAAGGGTGTTGAAGTCTCCAACAATTATTGTAGAAATGTCTATTTCTCCCTTCAGTTTTGCCAGAGTTTGTCTCATATATTTTGGGGAACCCTGGTTAGGTGTGTAGGTATTTATGACTTATATCTTCTTGGAGGATCGTCCCTTTTATTAATATATAATGGCCTTCCACATCTCTTATCATTTTTTTGCATTTGAAGTCTGTTTTGTCTGATATTAGTATAGCTACCCCTGCTCTTTTCTGTTTACTATTCGCATGGAGTATCTTTTTTCCAACCTTTTACTTTCAGACTTGGGTCTGAGGTGAGTTTCTTGTAAGCAGCATATGGATGGCTCATGTTTTTTTATCCATTCTGTCAGCCTGTATCTTTTGATTGGGGAATTTAATCCATTCACATTCAATGATATTACTGAAAATGCACTCTTTATTTCCTCCATTGTATTCTTTGGTTTTCATATGTCATCTTATTTTTGTCTCTCTTTTTACTCTTTTGGTTATCCTTTCTGCTTTTCTTTCTTCTATACTCTCCTCCAAGCCTCTCTCTCCTGTCTTTTTCTTTCAGGTTCTAAGGCTTCTTTAATATTTCCTGCAAAGGTGGATTCTTTTTTGTAAACTCTCTTAGTTTCTGTTTGTTTGTGAATACTTTATATTCACCTTCATATTTGAAGGACAGTTTTGCTGGATAAAGAATTCTTGGCTGGCTGTTTTTCTATTTCAGTTTCCTAATTGTATCATACCACTGTCTTCTCACCTCCATGGTTTCTGAAGAGAAATCTGCACTAAGTCTTACTGGACATCCTTTGTACGTGATCGTTTGTTTGTCTCTTGCTGCTCTGAGAATTTTCTCTTTATCTTTTACATTTGACATTCTGAATAATATGTGTCTTGGCATAGGTCTATTTGGATTGATTCTCATTGGGGTACGGTGTGCTTCTTGGACATGTAAGTTCATTTCTTTCGTGAGAGTTGGGAAATTTTCAGCTATTATTTCCTTAAATACTCTTTCTGCCCCTTTTCCTTTCTCTTCCCCTTCTGAAACTCCCATGACATGTATGTTGTTGCGTTTTGTGTTGTCATTCAACTCTCTGAGTCCTTGCTCCATTTTTTCCATTCTTTTCTCTCTCTGTTCTTTTCTCTCTTCAATTTTAGCTGCTCTGTCTTCGGTATCACTTATTCTTTCTTCTATCATTTCGAGTCTGCTGTTGTATGCCTCAAATGTATTTTTGACTTCACCTATTGTATCTTTCATTCCCATGAACTCCATTACTTTTCTGTTCAGGATTTCAAATTCTTCTTTGCATTCGCTCAATGACTTCTTGATGTCATTTATCTCTTTAAGTATATTCTCTTTCATCTCATTAATTTGATTTTGGAAATTTGTGCTCATCTCACTGATTAGTTCTCTCAAAATCTGCATCTCTTCTGGGACTTTGCTGTATTCCTTTTCTTGGGCCATGTCTTCTATTTTCTTAGTATGGCTCATAATTTTTTGCTGGTGCTTAGGCATCTGGTTAGTTTGTATTTTACTTAGATGCTCTATCTCTTTCTCTTTTATGGGGTTTTAGTGGCAGGAGGCTGTGAGTTACCACAGCTCTTTGATTTTTGGCTCAACCTTGATTGTTAGGATTGTTCTGCTAGTTGCTCAAAACTGGGCACTGGACCCAGTAATTGGTTGTAGAGCCGTTTCCTAGGGTCTTGGGCAGGGAAGCTATAGAGGCCAGGAAAAGCCTCTCTTACTTATTAATTTTCTTATGTTCACTTCCTTGGTCTGCCAGGAGATGGCGATTGTTGGCAGCTCTCAATTCAATGCCTGGTTGGAGTGTATTTGTTGTGACACAGATCAGATCAATGTGATAGAGCTTCCTGTCTGGGGGCTAAGAGCCCTGTAATTCAAACTTTCTGAGACAGTTCTCCAGACTTCTCTCGTAGCGCCCCCCTTTTCCCAGCTAGGAAATATCTCCACTCCCCTCTCACTCCTCAACAATCAGTCCCTGTTAGTAGAGGAGGAGATTGGGGGTGGGGATTGTATATCTTTAGCCCCTTGCAGGCTCCAAGGCAAACAATGGCGCAGCCCCACCTGTCCTGGAAGGGGTCTTGGTACAGGGCAGACCAAACTTGAGAGTCAAAAGCAGGGTCAGCTCCAGGCTCTCTTTCCCCTCTCCCGTGGTGTCCTCAATAATTAGTCCAGGCTAGAAGAGAGGGAGGTTGTGAGGGTCAGATTTCTCCACTCCTTCCTAGGCTCACAGGGCAAACTGCCATGTGGAAGGGTCCGTTGGGCTCCGCAGCCCGAATTTACAGGTCAGAACCTGAGTCAGCCTAAGGCTGTGTCCCTCTCTCTCCCCTCTCCTGGAGTGGTAGATCCCTGGAGCCCCCTTTGTCTGTGGTCTCAGGTCCAGAGGCCCAAGAATTCTGAAGAGTGTGGGGGAGGGTGCTGGCAGCAGCAGAAGCTGCTACTTTCAACTCACGGTTCTGTCGTCACGATTTCCTTCTTCTGTCCCTCTCTCCATTTGGGTGGTGTGCAGCCTTCACCTGCTGTCCTAAACCCTAGAAGATCTTTTTTGGGGCTATTTCAGCTTGTCCTGTAGCTATTTTTCTGGAGAAGAGATTCCCATGTCTTACAGTCCGCCATCTTCCTGGAAGTCTCCTACATTTTTAATAAAAGGAACTTTTGACTAAAATATGTTTTTTTTGTATTTAACACCAAAAAATAAAGTTGCAGGATTTTGGTATTTTTGTTTTAATATTTTTCTTCTAGTTCATCAAGATATCTTCTCTAAGCATTTGATACTAGAAATCTGGCATTGTGGATCAGTTTGTAAATTTGCCTGAGATAAAGAAAATGTATTTAAAATATTTCAGTTGTATATTTTCATTCAAATAATAATGTGCTTAGGAATCATATATATATAATTGAAAATATATATGTTCATATTACATACTGACCATTTCTTAGACAAAAGATAGCATAGTATACATAATTTTCTCTATCATACGTTTTTCACTAAATATGTTCAAGTATATTTTAAAAGTGCAAAGTAGTATTTCCATTTAGTTGAGCTTCAAAGGATCTAAATTTAATTGGAAACAAAAAAGCCTACACTGATCTTCAGATTGCACATACTTTTAACAGATCTATGACATTTACTTACTAATTTAGCAGCTATAGTAAATATTTTCATATATCTAATTCTTTTTGTGTGTGAATATCCTTATCTTCTACATGCCAGAGGCAGAAAAATCTGTGACCCCTACCTTCTCCACCTAACTACCAGGTGGTATGTTTCAATGAGAATATGTTTTAGATCAAATTCTTCCAAGTGGATAGACATTTATTAGCAAGAGGCATGTCTCACATACAGATGGGGAGAAGTCCTTTTTCTGCCCTCAGGTACATTTAACACCCTGTATTAGTGGATCACTCCAATGTGTATTTGATAATATTCTTGTGACAGTATTAGCATGCTTTGTGGTACAGCAGCTCAGACAGCAGGATTTCCCTTGAAATGAAAAGAAACAATATCAAAAGGATCCAGACCTTAAGAGCTGCACCCTGAACTGCTGGATTTGCCAGTTTCTTATCTTTATATTTGCAAATGTAGTGGATCCTGTTATACCACTTCTTGCTAAACACGTATCTTGAAGTCCACTGATTTGGCCAATGAAAGATCGATCTTCATTGATCCTTATGCCTCTTATGCAATCCAAGATATAATACACACAAGGCAATCTTTCATAATAATTAGCCAACCCCAACTAATTAATTTGGTTTATTAATTCACACATCACATTTATACTGAAGTTAATAAATTAAATGGCCACAAATCCAATATAATAACTTAAGAAATACTAAGTTGTTTAAAATTTTTATTTTAGTAACATATACACAACCTAAAATTTCCTCTTTTAACCACATTCAGATATATATAATTCAGTGGTGTTAATTACATTCACAATGTGTGCTACCATTACTGTCATCCATTACCAAAACTTTTCCATCACCCCAAACAGAAATTCTGTATCAAATAAGTATTAGCTGATGAGGTCTTGCTATGGAAGAATGTTTATAATGGAAAATGTGACAATTATTTAAAAATCTTTTATATAGAGCCATAAATAGATAAATGCACATTTAGAGGAACTAGCCTAAATTCTTAATTATATGGATATAATAATCTATAATCACATGTAGCATATGTAATGGGTATTATTTATTGCATTAATTCTTTCAATGAGTTGAGCATCTACAATATATCGGCACTGTATCATATGTTGGTGATAAAGAGATAAGAGAAACAGACAATGCTTCTGCCCTTGTGGTATTGGGAGAGATAGAAAATTAACAGGTAAATAAAAAAGCAAATATAAGCACATGTAATATAAATAGAAAAAAAAGAGTTATAATTGGAAAGAAAAATTGCTTTGAAAAAGAATCACTCTGTTGCATTAGGGAACAGGAAACATCATGTTTTCTTATTTTTCTAAATCAACTTAAATCTGGCTCTGCCCTCACTACTTTCTGGCAGGATGTTCAATCTTGGTAAGCTAAATTTGTGGCTGTGATGTTGGGATATCTTTATCTCCTCCTTGAATGGTTCAAGAACCATTTGACTTATGTAATCTAAGAAAATTGAAACAGGGTTTCTGATTTTCAACATATCATGATCTCTGCGGAAATGCTTGTTATAGCATGCACTCCTTCCATGCCAAGCTCGCCATGAGATTGTTTTTCATGGCTCCCAAGCACAAGGCATTTAATGTTAAGACCCTGGGATCCACATAGACACCTCCAACAGAGGTCAGATCCATGTCCCCCTACTTGGCAGAAGCTACTCCCTTTATCTTCCCAGTAGTAGTCCTGAGTGCCTTTCTGTTGGGAAACTGGCAGATGCCATATGATTTTAAAAATCCAGAATCAATATAGAATGTGATAGGGATAGACTCTGAAGGGGTATGATCTTCCCTCTGGAAGAAAGGTCAGAAGAAAGAGAAAGTTTCATTAATGCTGGCACAGTTGAAACTGGATTAGTTTCACACCGTAAACTGAACTGGACTTACAGAGCTATAAACCAGAGATAATGTCTAAATAAAAAATACTCTTTTTAGTTCAATTTTGCATCATCATTTTTATTGTTTAGGAAAAGGAAAAGATTGTTGTGAACATGGGTAAAAGAGAGGGGAACTCCCCTCCCAACTTGGCTTTCCACAAGAACTTGTAAATAGGAAAGGTGATTGATCTTTTGTTCCATTTTTTATTATAAAACTTTTAAACATACAGAAAAGTTGAAATAATGGCAAGATGAATAACCATTTACCATCTCTTAGATTCAACCTTTGTTTATGGGTTTTCTCCATATTTGCTTCAACTATCTGCCAAGTTGTTATATTTATCATCCATCTATTCCTTTTCTATTGAAACATTTCAGAGTAAGTTGAAGATATGCTGGTGCTTTACCCCTAAATACTTCAGTATGCATTACCTAAGAATAGGGTCATTCTCCTACACAAGAACCATATCATTATTACCCTAAGATAGTTAACAATAAAATAGCCTATCTATATTTAACTTGCCCCACCTACTTCTCATATGTCTGTTGAAGTTATTTTGAACCAGGATCTTCATCCAGTTTATACATTGCTTTTGAACTTTATGTTTTATAATATAGAACAAATTACAATATATTAAATATATGCATAATCACCTTAAAGAAACAGAATGATCTACAGGACAAGACTAACAAATCCAAAGGAAAAACAAATCTTTCCATTAGAGAGAGGATTTGTCAGTAATGGAGCTTACAAAGTGGAACTGAAATTGGCAGTAAGATCCAACGCGACCAAGGCAGAGGATGTCCCAGAGAGTGTGGGTGTTAAGACTGGCACGCCCTTGGGGAAGATGTAGGTTTATCTTGCTAACATGGATTGCTAACATTAATGATTAAATTAATCCATCTAATTCTCCTAGACACCTCAGCAAACTAGCACTTCCAATACTCTCTTCACTGGTAAATTTGCACAGGAATCAACATATTTGAGAAACTTTGCTGATCCATGAACAAGAACCTTCTCTCAATAATTTTATTTCATATCGTGAATAAGTTGACTTTTGTTTTATTTTTTAACAAAAATAAGTTTAAAAGAATTTAAAGAAATGCCTATGGTAAATGAGTTAAGATTAGTGTTCTAAAATAGTGAAAGATTTTAATAGTAACTAGCAGAGTACAGTTAATACTTTATTATTGATTTGGATTGTTATCCTTGGTTAATTATTGCTAGTATTGCTGGTTGATAAGTGATAATGAGAATTTCACATGAATTTTGCACTGCATTATGATTGCGTCTCCTGAGTCTGGATGTATCAACATGGGTCTGGATTGTGTTTAATTTTTGAAACTGTTGGAAGCTCATTATTCACAGATGTGGCTGTGAGATAACAGATTGTGCTATTGGTTAAAAATTCTGAAAATCACCCCCTCTTTCTTTTTCTACTAGTGCTAGAACAAAGAGGCATACAGTTAAAAGAAATAGGCAAAAAATCAGCAAGTTCATTTTAAATTCAGTAAATTTAGAAGTAATTAACAATAAGTACAATTTATGAATGTCTACCTTTTATATTAGATAAATTTTATTACTATCTGTAATTGTCTGACACAGCTTTTTTTTTAACTTTATTTTGTACATTTAATAATTGAAAACATAAGCAATAAAAAACTAAAAAGTAAACACAGATGAATAAATATATACATTTCTCAATTAAATGTAATGGATACATGTAAATTTTTTTGTTGTTTTGTTTTTTGTTTGTTTTTTTGTTTTTTTGTGTGTGTATGTGTGAATCAAACAATATATTACACAATATATTTAGTTCATAGTAATGCATTCATACAGTATTTGTCCTTTTGTGTCTGGCTTGCTTCACTCAACATAATGTCCTCCAGATGCATCCATGTTGCCATATGCTTTATGACTTCATTTCTTCTTACAGCTGCATAATATTCCATTGGGTGATGAGCAGACAACAAGCAGATGAGGGAGCCATCTCAGGGGGTGGGGAGAAATTTTTTAAAAATATAAAGAGTTAAGGACTCCCTTGTTTTTAAACTGTTTTATTACTAAGCCTGACTGCCCAGCAGTTTGTTTATTGACACAGCTTTTAAAAATTTTCATTTGAAACTTATATTTCTGCTGGGAAGTCAGGCTTAGTAATAAAACAGTTTAAAAACAAGGGAGTCCTTAACTCTTTATATTTTTAAAAAATTTCTCCCCACCCCCTGAGATGGCTCCCTCATCTGCTTGTTGTCTGCTCATCTTCTTTAGGAGGCACCGGGAACCAAACCTGGGACCTTCCATGCGGGAGGCAGGTGCCCAATTGCTTGAGCCACATCTGCTTCCATCTCTATATTTTGAGTAGCAAGAAAACACAAGAATAGAGATCTTTCTTCTGATAAAGGACTAAACAAAATGAAATATAATTTTACTTCAGAACTTATACATATGTCCTTTTATATTGTTTTCCTCTCATGGATAGATCCTCAGGAGTAAGATTGTTGACTTGAGTGTATATATTTTCAGTGTTAATACAGTTTGCCAGATTGGTTTGCAAAGCAACTTTATTATTTTCCATTTTCAAAAGAGTACACCTTTGCTCACATCCTAACTAGCAATACATAATTAAAAACTAATAATCACACACATACACACACAAAAAAAGAAATCAAATAAAAAAATAAAAAAAAACAACAACCAAAAAAAACCAAAAAAACTAATAATCAATGTTATCTATCTTTATTAATTTTCTGTTTTCAAGTTTATTTTATTATTTTTCTAATTTCTTCAGATGAGTATTTAGATCTTTTAATTATCATTGTGCTCTTTTTATAAATTAGGCTCTGGTAAGAACTGTTTATTTTTTTCCATTGCTTTCTATGTAGTTTGTAACTTTAATTTTTTTTTTTTTTTTTTTTTTTTTTTTACCCGGATGGAGGGATCGATCCCAATCCCTCCATATGGTAGACGGACGCTGAACCTCTTGAGCCACATCCGTTTCCAGCTTTAAGTTTTGATGATCATTTTGATACAAACTTTGTTTGTGAATGAATGTGTGTTGAATTTTGAAGTAAACTTTTTGATCAGCCTTTTAAAATTAACTATTTCTATTTTCACTAAATTATAGATCTTTTATGATTTAGTAGTTATCTCTTGCTATGTAACAAGCTACTTCTAATTCGTTGGCTTATAGCAGTTGATGATTTGTTATTTTTGTGTTTCTGTGGGTTTTCTGGATGGTTCTTCCTCAGTACACTCATGAGGCCACTTACCTATGGCAGCCATGATGTGCTGAAAAGTCCAAGATGGCTTCACGCACATGTCTAGCTATTGTTACTGGCAATTGGCAGGGCCACTTCAGTTCTTCTCCATGTGACTTACATGATAGTATCAGGTAAGCAGTCTAAGAGAGTAAAAACAAAAACTGTGTCACTTCTGCCATATTCTATTCATCAAAGCAATTCACAAGATCAGCCCAGATGCATGGTATAAAGATACAGACTCAACTTCTTGATAGGAAGATCTACAAATTCACATTACAAATGGCATGCTACCATTAGCATGTTACCATTACCAGGTGTTAATGTTGATTAAATTGTATAAATATTCCTTGGGCATTTGAAAAAAAAATCTCTTTTCATTGACATGAGTCTTTTTTCCTTTATTTGAATACCTTTGTATTAAACATAAGGCTGAATAATGTAGCATCAATAATCATAAATTTAAAAACACAGAGAAAACAAATGAAAATGCACAGAAATAACAGCAGTTATTAAAGGAGACTTTAATCTATTTTAGTCTGTGACAGATCATATAAGCAAAAAAAAAATAAGAATATTGCAGAGTTAAATAATAAAATTAGTATGGATATATTTTCTTTCAAGGGATTGTGTTATACTCACACAAATGACCGTGTTATTAATCCACAAGAAACTCTAACTGAATTTAAGAAATAAAAATAGTAAGAGAAAATTATCTGAATGCAATGCCATGAACTAGCAATTAGTAAGAAACAGAAAAAAATGCCTGAAAATTAAAACAAACTAACAAATATTGCTTGAACAACTTTTGAGTCAAAGTGGAAATCCAAACCAAAATTTCAAACTTTCTAGAAATCATTAAAAACAAAAGCACTGCATATCAGATGTGATTGTATACTGCTAAGTAGTGTTCACAGGAACTTTAATAGGTTGTATGTTTAATAGCTTACTTATCAACAAATAAGAAAGGTAAAGAATAACTGAGCATTCAGCTGAAGAAGTTAGAAAAATGAACAACAAAGGAAACAAGTAAAGCAGAATGAAGCAAATCATAACATTAACAAGCAAATCCATTGCTGATTATTTAGACACAGTAATAAACAGATATGTTTCAATTATCCTTTCAAGAAAGAACAGAAGAAATTAAAAGTAGGCAAAAAATTTTTTTTGCAAAAAAGAGAAAGTACAGATACAAAAGTAATTAAAAACCTAATAAACTATATTGTGTAAATCTATCAAATAAATTTGAAATTGTTTGAAATGGATAATTCACACATAGAAGTGAGAATCCATGAGGCAGGGGTTTTCAATTTGTCTGTTTGTTTGTTTTTGTATTCCTAGTAACTTGAAGAAGAAAATGTGACTCGCCTTCATCTGCAAATTGCTTTTCTTGTTTTATTATTTCATTTTATTTGTACATAAGAGAAATGTGTATATACTCTTAAGTTCTCTTACAATTACTGTGTACATTTGCTCATAATACCCCCTTTATTTTCTTTTTAGTATCTGCAATTGCTATAGTAATATTCAATATTTCATTCTTATTATTATAAAACTGTAATTTCTCTTTTTCAATTTAATCTTTTTACAAATGATCAATTTTATTTGTCATTTCAATAGCCAATTTTTTATCCTCATATGTTTGCTATCTATTTCATTAATTTCTTCTCTTCTTTTAATATTTCTTAGTTTTAGCTTAATATGCTATTACTTAAATTTTTTTTTGAATCTCATGAGCTGTATGCTCAGCTTGTTGATTTTCATTATTCTTTTCTAAAACGTGTCATTTAAAGTATCATTTTCCTTGAAAAATAGCTTAAAAGGGCATCTCACAAGTTTTGATATGCTTTATTTTCAACATATCCCACAAATTTTGCTTTGTTCAGGAATTTCATTACGCCTTGTCTAGGTCTACATTTTTCTAAACAGTTGAATGTAGGACTCAGTTTTCAGGTCTTTCACAGGTTAATAAAGTTTTTTCATTTTCTTCTGTAAGTTTTAAAATTATTGCCTCTCATCAATGTATAGCTTTCTATTTTCCCCCTTTTACATCTCTTATTTTTTTGCATGTTAGATCTACACTCTGTATTTTGAGCCTGTTGGCTCATCCTTTCCTTTGATACATCTATTAAATTGTTAAATTGAAAAATTAAGAGTGTCTTTTTTGGCTCCTGAAAAAAAAAATCCTGCAATTGAATATTCTTGTCTTCTAATAATTTTAAAAATTCAAGTTGTTTTCTGTTTCCTCTGTTTTGTGGTAGACATGCTTGTTTTTTCGTTCTATGATTGCTTAGCTCCCTTAACAGGTTGTTAATTTTCTTTAATGGCTTATGCAAATACAGTTCTAGTCCCTGGTGGTGGAAAAGCAAGTGATATCTAACTCTATGCACAAGTAGGAGAATTTCCGGTCTTTTGATGAGCTATTTGAGGTAGGTTTTTTATTTCTTCTGATCTCCTTATATTTCTCAGGAACAAGGGGTACTCGCCCTACTCATTTCATTCTCTGTGGCCTCTCAGGGTCAAGGAAGTTTGGGACATTCATGTGGGGCTGATGTTGACTACCACCTGCAGCCCATTGTTTCTGCTCTCTCATTCTTTCCAGGACCTGCTAAGACTCAGGTCTTTGGGGAAAAGCCTCACATCATGTTATTTGTCTAGGGCATACTAGAGTTCAAGGCCTCACTAGCATCCAACTGCCTCTGTGGTCCACTGCAGTTTGGCTCAGTAGATGTAGATGGTTTATAGCATTTCCCCTTTTACTCATATTCAGATATATATTTCAGTGCTGTTAGTTGCTTTCATAATGTTGTGCTACCATCCACAATCAAAACATTTCCATCATTTTAAATCGGTACCTTTTAAGCCTTAACTTCCCATTCCCTATCCCCACCTGTCCCCTAGTAACCTATAGTCAAGATTCTGACTCTATGAGTTTATTTATTCTAATTGTTTTGAATCAGTGAGGCTTATTTCACTCAGCATGGTATCTTACAGGTCCATCAATGTTGTCACATGTATCAGGACTTCATTCATTCTTATAGCTGAATAATATTCCATCATATGTATATAGCATATTTTATTTATCCATTCATTGGTAATGGACACTTGGGTAGCTTCCATCTTTTAGCAATTGTGAATAATGCTGCTATGAACATCGGTGTGCAAATATCTGTTCTGTTTTCTATTCTTTTGGGTATATCCCTAGTAGTGGGATTACCAGGTCTATACTTAGCCTACTGAGGAACTGCCAAACTGTCTTCCACAGAGGCTGCACCATTTTACATTCCCTCTAGCAATGAATGAGTGTTCCTATTTTTCCACATCCTCTCCAACACTTGTTACTTTCTGTTTATTTAATAGCAGTCATTCTAATGGGTGTGAAATGGTATCTCATTATGATTTTTATTTGCATTTCTCTGATGGCTTATGATTTGAGTATCTTTTCATGTGCATTCTGGCCATTTGTATATCTTCTCTGAAGAGATGTCTGTTCAAGTGTTTTGCCCATTTTTTTAAAACTAGGTTGTTTGTCTTTTCGTTGTTAAGTTTTAGGATTTCATTACATATTCTGGATATTAATCCTTCATTGGATACATGGTTTCCAAATGTTTTCTTCCATTGTGTTGGTTGTTTTTATCCCCCTTCCCCACATTTGCTGTTTTGTGTCCATTTGCTGGGCAATTCTCTGTGTCTGTTTCCTGCCATCTCTTCTCATCCTTCTCCTCCAGTCTTTACTAGGACTCAATCCTGGAGACCTCCGATGTAGGAGAGAGGTGTTCTGCCACCTGAGCCACCTCGGTTCCTGGTTTTCGGAGCATCTCGTCTTGACTCTCCCCTGCGTCTCTCTCCTGTTACGTCATCATCTTGCTGCATGGCTCCCGGGGCCTGGCGGCTCACTGGCACGCAGAGCCTGGCAGCCCATGCGCCTTCTATATACATATTTTTTAATTTTACCGGGAGGTCCCGGGGATTGAACCCAGGTCCCTCCATATGGCAGATGGACACCCAACCATTTGAGCCACATCTGCCCCCAAAGGTTTTTAATTTTGATGAGGTCCATTTATCTAGTTTTTTTTCTTTTGTTGCTTGTGCTTTGGATGTAAAGTCTAAGAAATGATTGCCTAACACAAGATCCTGAAAATGCTCCCCTATGTTTTCTTCTTGGAGTTTTATAGTTCTAACTCTTACATTTGGGTTTTTGATCCATTTTGAGTTGATTTTTGTATATGGTGTGAGGTAGGTAGTCCTTTTTTGTTTTGCAAATGGAGATCCAATTTTCCCACATGATTTGTTGAAGAGACTATTCTTTTCCAATTGAGTAATTTTTGTCACCAAGCCAAAAATCAGTTGGCCATAATGTATGTGATGGACCATAGTTAGTGTTAATAGTCTGATGATATTATCTCATGATCTGTAACAAATGTTCCACAACAGTGTGGTATGTTGGTGAAGGGGTATTTATGGGAATTCTACACATGTGCATGATTGTTTTGTAAGTTCACAACTTCTGTAATAAAAACATATTTTAAAAAATCAGTTGGCCATAAATGTGAGGGTAGGTTTCTGACCTCTCAATTCTATTTCATTGTTCTATATGTCTGTCCTTGTGACAGTACCATGCTGTTTTGATTACCGTGGATTTGTAGTAAGTTTTAAGATTGTGAAGTCCTCTAACTTCATTCTTCTTTTTCAAGATGGCTTTAGCTATTTGGGGCCCCTTACCCTTCCATATAAATTTGATGATTGACTTTTACATTTCTGCAAAGAAAACTGTTGGAATTTTGATTGAATCTATAAATTGCTTTGAGTAATATTGATATCTTAATGAATTTAGTCTTCCAATCCTTCAACATGGAATATCCTTATATTTATTAAGGTCTTTTTTAATTTCTTTTAGTTATAAAAGCAGTTTTAATTATCATGCTATCTTGTTAAGTTTCCTAATTCTATTAAATAATTTAAATTATCTAAAATATAGAACTGAAATAAGATGTATCTTAATTAATAAATGAGTTTTTCTAGCCTATGGATGCTGAACTTTTCTCCTTATATCAAGTTTTATATATATAGACATTTGGACAAATTCTAAAAGAATATTCAAAACTGTTTTACACAAAGCTCTTGGGTTGAAGGAATATAAACATTCTCAAACTAGCAGAATTAGTTAAGATGCCATTGGTTACTTTAAATTCCAATTATAGAACCCTCAGTTTGGCTTAAATAATAAGAAAACGTACTATCCAATGTAATTAGTAGTTCCCAAATAGGGAACACTAAGAATTGATTAATTCAGGAGCACAATAGTGTCATTAAAGACCCAGGCTCCTTCTATTATTCTGCTCTTCTATTATCAGCATTTCAGTTTAGGCATCATGGCTATTGCAAGATGGCTGCTATGGTTCTAGGCTGTCATGTGCTGACTTGCAATGTCCAGTGGAAAATGAAGACTGTATCTTCCTTGTGCTTCTCTTGTAAAATGAGGAACTCTTTCTCAG
>JAKSZT010054335.1:33563604-33577246 GCA_026826555.1 Tolypeutes matacus | reverse complement strand
TGTATCTTCCTTGTGCTTCTCTTGTAAAATGAGGAACTCTTTCTCAGAAGTCTGTCAAAAAACCATCCTTCACATGTGATTTCATAAACTCTGTCATATATACTCACTCTTAGCAATCAATGATAATGTGCAAATGTGCATGGGTTATTATGACTGGCTTGCAATAATTAGGTTGTTCCTTAAGCATGATATTGGATCTGCATCCCAGAAAGATGGATATCTAAACAAAATCCGTTTCCAGATTTGGGGCAGGACTCTGTTAAGATGGTGAGTGGGACTGGGGATACACCCATGTCTGACATCAGAGCCAACACTTTTATTCCCCATCTTCTTACCACTAACTTTTAATAAACAAAACTATTATCAAATAAATCACTCAAAAGTTTGCAAACACTGCTTTATTGATATTTAAAGGCAAAGAGATGTCATAACATTTTCCTAATGTGTAGAATTAATTTATTATCCCAATGTTCATGAGGTGGTCTAATCTGAGCACATATCAATTGAGTACATAATTTTTTTCAATATTTATTCTGTGGGTTTGTATGCATAAAATATGGAAATCCATTCATGTATATGAAATATCAAATTGAGTAATACAAATTCATATTGATATTAATGAAAATATTATTCTTTTAAATATTGTAAAGGTAAAGAACAGCATAAAATTATACTACATTTGGACCTAGTATTGAAGTAGAAAGAAATTCCTTAAAAACATATACTATAAGACTGAGATTCAAGAGCATTAAATCTGAAAGCAGGTAAACAACAAATTGATGATATGTTTATACATGAAATAGATATAAGAATCCCTTAGGTTGTAGCTTTTATAAAAGCATATTTTCTTTCAACAGTGAAAACAATTAAGCTCCATTAAATGCATGTATACTCCTCTTTTTAATATAACTATTGAGAAATAAAAATCCATATTGTTAATCACCCAGATTATTATAAGGCCAGAGTTATCTATTTTTAATAATGTATACTTACTTTGCAATTAAATTATGCAGAGTTTTTACCATTTAGCCTTCCAAATCAAGTTTCAATATAATAGCAACAGAGTATACATATGTATTCTTTCCAGAAAACAAGATTTTTCTGATATATAATCATTATTTGTATTAAAATATATTCCATGTCCCGAGCACTTTGGGATGGCAGTTTTACCTATATATACTTTTAAGTATATCCCCATGTGTAGAAGAGCTATTGTTTCCATGCTTGAGTATTTCAAATCCTATGACAGACACCCTTTTCTTTAAAGAAACAGGTATGGTTGTGCTTCCCAAACCTGCAACTCCTTCATAGTACTGCTATTTAGCTGTAACTTTATAGTTAAGTTTTTTTTTAAGATTTATTTTTATTTTATTTATTTCTCCCCACCTCCTCATTGTTTTGAGCTTGCTGCTCTCTCTGTGTTCTTCTGTGTCTACTTGCCTTCTCTTTAGGTGGCACCGGGAACAGATCCTGGGGCCTTCCAGAGTGGGAGATAGGCGCTCAATCTCTTGCGCCACCTCAGCTCCCTGGTCTGTTGCATCTCTTATTGTCTCTCCTCTGTGTCTCTTTTTGTTGCGCCATCTTGCTGTGCCAGCTCTGCACAGGCCAGCACTCCTGCATGGGCCAGCACTCCGTGTGCACCAGCTTGCCTTTCACCAGGAGGCCCTGGGAATCGAACCCTGGAGTTCCTATATGGTAGACGAGAGCCCAATCATTTCAGCCATATCCATTTTCCTATAATTAACTTTTTAAATATATTTGAGGTTGTCAGTATAAGAAGCAAGTAGTCCAATAGTGATTTTTTTTTTTTTTTTTTTTTTTTTTTTTTGCAATTCTGTCCCTTGGACAAATTTCTAACTTAAATTCAAGCATATCCTCACATTATCATATCTGCTTACTTTTGAGTGTATGGAACAATTTATCATTCCAAAGGAAGATGGTATCTCCATAAATTTTGTATTCATACATTACAGGAGAATGTTTTACATTTGAGTTGAGGGAAAAAAAGTGCATAAAAAGTATTAATTACTGACGATAATTAAATACTGACAGGAAAAACTGAATATATATAAATTTTATTCTAAATTTGCAGCTCAGGTATAGTAGCTTTCTTCTCTGAGAATAAATTTGTAGTCTGTTATTCAGTGAAAATAATATGCTAATCATTTAACAGAATTGCAGTTAAATTATTGTCAAACCATTTCTTCTGCAAGAAACTGTTCCTTGATTTATGGAGTAATGACTTCCCTTTGTTCATCTTGAATAAGAAATTCAAGAGGGCATGAATGCCACTTCATATTCAACTTGTCTTAAGAGAAAGTCTAACTGTACGATTCCTGCAGAGCACATGCAAATCGCAATGCCTGTTTGCTGTGTCAGGGTGAAGTCATACAAGGTGAAGCCCCACAGTTATCTTCTGGTGGAAGAAGCACAAGCCTATTCTATGCATAGAGTTGCCTACTGCTTGAACCAAGATATGGGTACTCATTTTAAAATGGATGGAACATAGGCTGGCCAGAGACTCTTGAGATGGTCTGGTGTGAATTCTCTGTCCTATAGAGAAGTGGAGGCAGAGGTAATTCCCTAACACATATTAGTTCTCTTTCCTTTCAGAAAATTTCCCAGAGAATATTGAGAGGATTAGCCAGTAAAAAGAGGAAGAATATTGATTCACAAAAAAATAGTGACTCCCATGGCTCATAAGTGGGAAGTAAAGGGTAATTGGTTTCCAGAACTGCCTCCAATCCTGAACGCCTTTCTAGTTTTAATTCTACATGTATTCAAGTAATATTGATATCTTTAAAATCTTTATATAACCTGAATGAGTCTCAGTTACTTTCACTGGAAGTTTTTAATACAATCCCAAACATTCCATCTTTTGTCACAATTTTATCTAGTATGCACCACCTACTGACAAGGACCATAATAAAATAATTGCACTATGATGTCTGACCCAAAAGAGTTTGCACATTTACTTATAAAAGAACACTTGTATGTGAACAAGTAGAGAACAGCTTATTTTGGGGACCAAAGTAGTGTTCTGTCATAAAGGAAGGTCTCTTAAGTTTGCAGAAGCAAAGGAAATAAAAATCTCGATAGGTAAAACTAAGTATCTAACTACGTCATGTGATAGTAACATGAGGAAACAAGAATTCATTGGAAGGTAATTTGGTGACACCTGGGAAAAGTAAAGATGTGTTTACCCTATTGCAGGAGTTTACTTTGGAAACCCTTGCAGCTGTTACAAGGAGACATGAACAAAAATATTTCTAATAATGAAAAATCATTATTTCTAATAATGAAAAAGTAGAAGCATTTTAAATGTAGTTCTTACCTACAATAGAATAAATTAGATAGTTTAAAATGAATGTAATAGATCCATTGGTAAATCTCTGAAACATAATCCAGAGAGAGGGAAAGCCAATTTTAGAATAATAATGTGATTCATTTTTAATATTGTAAGGTCTTGTCATAAGTGCTTTACAAACATTAAGTGATATAAACCCCCTTAAATTCTAAGGGTCAGTTACTATTATATCTTATTTTACAGGTGAGGAACTGGAATCACAGAAAGGTTAAGAAATTTGTGTAAGGCAAGTAAATGGTGGAGCTAGGATTTGAACCCTGGAAGCCTAGCTGGAGAACCCTTATCTTTACATTGTATTATTACTTTGTCTTTTCTTAAGATTGTTTAGAATTGTGGAGGTAAGATAAGAAATAATGTTCAGTAGTCTGAGGAGTAGTGCCTAGCCCAGGGCGTGGCAAGTGCTCGATAATATTTGTTGATTGGTAAATCAATATTTTGGTGCTGGGCTCGAGTCCAGCATCCAGAGACTTGGATATGGCCAGGAACCAGTGGTAAAGACAATGCAGGACTGGAATGGGTCGATTAGCCTGGGCAGCAACAATAATTAGCTCTTGAAACTGAAGTAGTCCTTGTTTGAGTCAGGACATTTAATATAAGCTTCAGATTGGCCAGAGTCAACCTAATTGTGGCAAGTACATAAGCTGTTTTAGGGAAAGAGTAGTGAAAGGTGGGACTGAGTCATTTGGAGTTGGAAAGAAGGACAGCCTTTCTTCAAAACCATAGCAGACTGATCTGAGATTTGAGGCTTCAGAAGCCAGAACAGCTTCTGAACTGGACCAGACTCACCAGGAGGGGCAGAGGGTATGGATAATTGGTTGCCCAGCCAATGAGTCTAAACATGGAAAGGACTGTACGTTTCCTTTAAAAACACAATCTCCTCCATAAACAGTCTTCCTCACATCTCATCTAAATAGCTCTAAAATCTAGTCACATTCTTTTCAATACATTGTTAAAACAACAGTAATAACACCCAGCTGATTCCATTCCACCTTTGAAGATCCTTTTTTTTAATTTCATACTTGATGACTGTTAATAAATCACAGCTCTAACTAAGGACAAACCAATGCTAAAGCAGTTAACTTATCTGACCTTCACATTAATTATTTTTATTACACCAGCAGGAATGTTTTTATGCCCTCCTTCCTCTTCCCTGCAAAGCCATGTGGCCCCAGCTAGACACAGTTCTCTCATATTGCCTCAGGGTGAGCCCCTTGAACCATCTACATATCTTAAAAGTTCTCTCTTGCATATGCTAATCAAAACTCAAAGTTTAGTCAGTGGCTTTATGGGGCACATTTGTGTATGAGTGTTTTGAGATGCCATTAAAATTCTTACAAAAACTGAAAGTGAAATGAGGAAGACTGATTGAGCAATCCTTTAGAAGGGTGAATGCCAGTAAAACCTATTGTACTGTAGGGGCAGAGATGCAGAAGGGAAGAAATAAGAAAATTCAGGAGATCTCTCCTGACAGAGAGAGCCAAGCTCTGTGATGTATTAAATGTAGGACATCAACAAACACAGATAACAGGAAATGATCCATTCCCTGTGGTCACTTATTTTAAAGGCCCTAACCTTCAAAGTTCAAGTAGTGAAATGGTTGACTCCACAGAAAGGGAGCAGTTACGTCTTTCTTCTTGCCTTAAGAAAAGAGAAGAAATGAAACTTAAGGAGTGTGTTTCCATCCTCCTCCAGAAGGAAAGCGCCTCTGCCTGGTTCTCCAAAGATGGAAAGCTCCTGTCAGTGACCTTGCTTCTGACCCTGCTGTCCTTCTCTCTCACAGTGGTGACTTTCTACCGAGTGGCCACCCTGCAAGCAGAGCTGATGAGCCTCCGGGCGGAACTGCGATATCACCAAGCTGAGCAGCTGCCAGTGTCTCCTAAGGCAGAAGCAGAGGCCCCCACGGCAGCTTTGCGGGAAACTCCAGCTGTCACCACAGGACATGAAGTGAGTTTCCAGCAGCTGCAGCTCCAGGCACAATTCTTCCTAAACTGCTGCCTCTCCCGCATATCAGATGTCTTTTCAATAACTTGGGATTTTTCTGTTAACAGGGGATCTTTGTACCACCAGTTCCAGGAGAAAGTAACTCCAGTCAAAGTAACAGGCGTAAACGGCACGCCGTTCAGGGGCCAGAAGAAACAGGTAAGTTTGGGGGACAGAAGCATTTAGGATTTCACATTCAGTATCAAGGGACTGTAGTGTTTCCAGGTTTAGAGAATAGCATCACGTTTGGGGGGACTAGAGGCAAATATAATCTCTCTAAATCTCTTAGAGACTACAAAATATATCATCAAAATCAGGCTTGGCTTTATAGCAAATTCCTAGCAGTGGCAAATTTAAAAGGCTCCATGGCATGTTTTGGCCTCCAATGAGTAAATTTTGTGGGCAGAAATATTTATCTATGCTGTGTTTTATGCGTAGAGGAGAATAAAAGGAACACATTTTTCCTCAAATAGATAGTTCACCCTTATGTCAGAAGCACTGTCTCTAAATATAAAATCTGCTCACTTCATCTTACTATAGAATTAGTCTTTGTCTACCTTGTCATAGCAAGTCAGTTAAAGACAAATGTTTCCCAAGGATGAATTTTGTGAAACCAAATGAAGGTCATGCAGTGGGAGGGTCTATTTCACACACACTTGCACATACATACATTGATTTTAAAGTTTTTTTTTTAAGGTATGCTTTCCAGGAATTCCATACATTCATATTCTTCTTGTAATAGATTATCAAAATGATCGTTGTAGTTCCTTCATTTCATAGATGAAGAATGGCATTTGTAGTGTGCTTATTGATATTATAATTTAGGATGTTGTCAATAAATCCTTGGTACTATCTTCCTTTTATATTGAAAGAGTATTATTTGAGTACCTAGAATGTGCCAGGCTTTGGGATAGTATTTTATTTCATCCATAATATTTCATTTAACTCTCATAGTAACTATGAAGAAAACAGAACACATGCAATTATTTATACATATTTTTTTCTTCTGAGGAAAGTGTGTGAAAAAACTATTCAATAGCACCGTAGGTGCCCTTTATATAACACACACACATACTAGTTGCTTTGACTATAAACCCATTTATTTTTCCACTATATTCCTTATTCATGAAAAACTTTCTCCCTTATTTTATAAAACCATTACTTTTTGTATGATTATTATCTTTGTGCTAATTATCATAAATGCTTAGACTTAGTAAGTTTTAAACTAGGAAACAGTCATAGTTTAATTACTTTAACACCACAGTTATTTTCATCATCTGTTTTTTCCTACATAATTAAAAATAATGCTGCATATATATTATTTTGGTTTTCTCTTATCATTATACATTGTGCACTTCCCCTATTCATAAGAAATTCCCATACATGAATATTAATTTGTTATTCTACTAGTTTTCAAAATGTTTTTTTCCATTTTTTGCTACAATACAACATGCTCAAATTTTGCACAGATCTCTTTTGTTTCTGAGGAATTATGTGCTTAATATAAATCCTGCATAGTGGAATTTCTGAATTAAGGAAAATGAACATCCTTATGATCCTTGCTACCTATTGCCATATTGCTTTCAGAATGAGTTATAAATATACGTCACTAGCAATGTAGTGTGCCTGTTTCTCTACAGTCTTTCTAGCATTTTATCTTTCTAAATCTATTTTGGCTTGTTTAGTAGTTGTAAAATACTGTCTCAATTTTATTTAAATTTGTTGTTTGTTTACTAATAAAAATGAACTTCTTTACACATATTTTCTAATTTTATCATCTGCTAATGTTTATTTATAACTTCTACCATTTGTCCTAATTTTTTGTAATTTGGAATAAACTATATATTGGACATATCAAAATTTTTATATAAACATTTTCATATTTTTCTGCTTTTTAAAATTGTACAGAAATTTTAATGTGATAAAATTTTCCTTTTGATTTCTCTAATATATCAAAGCTAAAAAAATATTCTTTCAGGATCTCTTAAGTAGCCTATACTATTTTCTGCTACTTTAATTTTTTTTATAATTTAGTGTTTTAGTTTAGAGTTTAATTCATTAACCCTTCTGGTGCTTATTTTGGTGTATCATGACACACTTATTTTAAGTTTCCCATTTCTTCTTTTATTTATTTCCCTCCAAAACTATTGCTAAAAATCTCAGCCAAATTTATTAAATAATTATTTTTAATCTGTTTATGTTGAGAAAGCTTGCTGTATTATATTAAGTTCCTCATATATAGAGGAATCTATTTGCAGACTCTGCTTTTGTTTCATTGAATGAACTATTTTAAGTAATTAAAAATTGTATGCTAATGAAAAATTTCCCCAAATAATTTGCAATTTGTAAAAAGTTTGGAGAATAATAGAAAATTTTAACCAAATGAAAAGAAACCTACCCACATTTCCACAGCCCAGATATAACCACCATTGTTATTTTCTTGGTTTTCCCTAGGCTTTTTATAACATTTTTCTGTCATCAACATTCACACAAATATATATATATAATGTTGATTTTTAAATGAAGCCAATACAGGAACATTCTTAGAGCCAGGGTAGTGATGGGTGATACCTGACAATGAAAATTGGCTTGAAAGCTATTCTAGACACTCTCCTTTTGTGGAAAGAAAACTTTTTTTAGCACTGTTTTAAAATTAATATCTAAATACCCAAGAAGTTTGCCTGAAACGTAATGATTTTTTTTTTTTTTCCAGTTTAGTAGTGTACTTTTTTGGAATTGGGAAACTTCTATGCAGTTTTCTTTGATTTTTCTTTCCATTCCTTTTCTGATTTATTCTCAAAGAGGCAAAAACCTTTGGTTGTCACTTTTACATCATCTATGTTCTTATATGGTAATTTTTCTATATATGTTTTAGAGCCATTGGATCATTTTGGAATAAAAACTATAAATTAACTGTGGATAAGGAAATGAATTTTTACAATATGTAGCTTATATGTGCAGAAATATTTTAAATAAGATCTCTTTATTAAAATCTAATTTTAAATTTCCCTAAAAAAGCATTTCGATTTCTTTATATAGGTTTCACTTGTTTTTTTTTCATTAAATTCATTTAAAAAATATTTTAGCTTTGGTTGCTATTATGGAGTTTTATCGTTTTCAAATAGCTTATGTAGCTGTTAAAACATTTATAACATTTTTAATTAATGACATAATATTTGGTCTTAGGCATATTTGAAAGCCACATCAACTCATTTAATGGATTTATATTTAAGAGAATCTTGGTATTGTCATAGAATTTTTTTTTTAAATGATCTGGTTTCTACAAATAATTCCCAATGTCAACATGCACCAGTTTATAATTATGTTAAAAATATACATAGCTAAATATTGTTAAATACACCAGAATGTCACTTTTTCCAACTGAAATCTCAACAGGCACTTCAATTTTATCTTGCGTAAATTCAATTTATATTTGAATTCTAGTGGTATAGAAAGCCCTTCCTGACCTCCCAGCATACAGCAAACACTTCTCTCTTTGGACTGCACCCTTATTTGGTACCTATTACATGCCAATTAGGAAGGTTACCTCTTCATTTATATATGTCCGGTCTGTGTACAAATAAAAAGTAGAGCTAGGTCCTGTATCTTTTTCTATTATTCCTTCATGAAACCTTCACCCAGTAGGCACTCTACAAATATTTGTTGAGCAGTTTAGGATTTTATTTAAAGCAAATTAGAATGATTGGTGGGGGAGGGGGTGATTTGGCATTATTTTTATTTTGGATTTTCCCATATTTTTCCATCTGTCAGTTTTGATCAGAGGCCATTCCATGAAATATATTAAGTTGACATTTAAAACAACTAATTAAAAAGTGAGTTGGATCACATGGAGAGAGTTGTAGAGGGGCGGGAGAGTTGGAGAAGCAATCAGTCACTTGCAGGACACTTTCCCTCCAGCCCCCTTGTTCAACAGGTAGAGGCATCATTTGGACTCCCTGAAATGTCATACAGAAACTCCCCTATACAGAAACCTCCACAATTTCATAGATTTCTGGATACTTAGTGTTTTAGCTTTACTTGAAGTTTAATTTATATGTAGAAAAATGCACATGTTTCAGGTCTCTGGTTTGATGAGTATTAACAAACTGAAGAGCAGAAGAAGGGACACACATTACCAGCCTAAAACCCTCTTTGTACTCCTTTACAGTCTTACTAAGGGTAAACACTGCTTTAATTTTAAATTGAGTCCTTTGGCTCCAATTCTCTTTTTCTTAATTATTTTGTGTTTCAAATTAAAGTCTTATTAAACTTATTTCATAATTTCATTCTGATTATAGCATAACAAACAGAAATGTGGGGAAATCCAGGATCATAGAATTGCCAAATAACCATATTAGCTAAAAATTCACTTTTAACCCCCTAAGTGTGTTTAGAGATATTTCCAAGTTTTTAAAAAAAATAATTGAGGTAATATGGCTTTTTAACTCACCTTAATATAATTCTACTCATTTTAGGAACCTCAAGATAAACATCTTCAGAGTTTATCAATAAAGCTAATTCTTTCAAATGGATTTCTGCTGAACTAAAAGAGTTTATTATAAAATCATGTGATCTTTTGTATTTTCTCCCTTACTACTCAATAAGAAAATTAAAAGCTATTAGAAACCTGTTTTTCAGTTTACAGAAAGACAAAACTTACTTTTTATTAATAATTTTTATTGTACTTGTCTCAACTGTAATAGCAAAATTATGGTGAAAACATCAACAATTCAAAGAAATATAAAAGAAGTGAAAAAGAATTGCCCATAT
The DNA here is from genome assembly GCA_026826555.1 of Tolypeutes matacus. Taxonomy (NCBI): domain Eukaryota; kingdom Metazoa; phylum Chordata; class Mammalia; order Cingulata; family Chlamyphoridae; genus Tolypeutes; species Tolypeutes matacus. The sequence goes on along the minus strand of JAKSZT010054335.1, from coordinate 33,567,129 downwards.
TTTATCTACCAAATAATTATTGTATGATTTTGGCTAATTTACTTAAAGTTAGTTTCTTCCTTTTCTAAATAAACTTTTTATTTTGGAATAAATGTAGAATTACAGAAATTTTGCAAAGATAGTACAGAGTTCTCATTACCCCTCATTCAGTTTGCCCTGATGTTAGCATCTTACATTACCATGGTACTTTTGTCACAACTAAGAAACCAACATTGGGACATTACTATTAACTAAATTCCAGACTTTATTCATATTTCCACTAATGTCCTTTTTATGTTCCAGATCCATCCTGGATCTCACATGCATTTAGCATTTCATTTTTTTATCAGGATTTTGAATACAGTGCACCTAAAATAACATCTAATATTGTAACTTAAGTATTTTTCTGGGATACGTACGCCTTTTTATTTTTTTAACAGTAAAAATATCAATACTATTTTTGAGTATTTGTTGAACTTCTGGCTAAGCTGTAATTTACAAGGCTATAAAATGAGTGTTGAAAGGATGTAGAACTCAACCATCCAATTTGTATCAAAATTAGGCTAACCTAAGCCTTCCGGGTAAGGATATGCTCCTTCCTGAACAGAACCAGCTGGCTGATATCATGGTGATCTTTGACCAGGATCTTTTCCCTTGCTTCAATACAGAGAGACTTTTTCAGTGTTGCAAGAGCTGGCTTCTGTTCAGTTTCAGAAAAGTATTTTAAATTGAATAGTGACTTGGCAACCAAATATTTGAAGCTTGTTCTTGTTAAGCTTGAAGTTTTTGGGAAACTGAAGAGTCAGGAAATAAGTCAATCAATGTAGCCAATGGTGGTAATTGTGTCTATTCCATGTAGTCAGCTAGTATTTAATGAGCATCTTCTAGGTTCCAGACTCTGTTCCAGTTTGTTTGGTGTTCATCAGAGAACAAAATAGATAAAAGTCCCCTTTTATCTCCATTTGGAGATTACATTAGAGCAAGGCAGAGGGATTTAGAAAATAAACAATAGACATAATTAATAAGTAAATTATAATAGTAAATGACAAGTATTTTGGGAAAAAAAAAGAGAGAGAGAGAGAGAAAGAAGAGTTAGGGCAGGGTTAAGAGACATAAGAGTGTGAAGGGTGAGGAAGGGGGAAGGAGAAGAGTTTCACTTTTACATAGGATGGCCAGGGTAAGTCTTTTCTATCTTGTCCTTGAAAGCTCAATAATAGTTAAAATTTCTACTTTTGTTTCTTTTAATTTGCAGACATGAGTAGGTATTTTAAAAATAAATTCATATGTCATTCTCATTGCTAATCCCCTATGAATGGAAAATAGTAGTATTAACATTTAATTATTCTGTTTATGGGTCCACACCTACTTAAAAGAAATTCACTGGGCAGCTCAGTGTTGTGATGGGATTTTCTTTTTAAGGGCATTCCCATTTCTAAGTTGTTAGAGAAGGAAAAATTTTCACTCAAAATACATTTAACCATCATGTTGGTGCAAAGCTCTGTGCTAGGCACATACACAGAGAAGGAAGCAAGAAACTAACAGTTACTGGACGTGTTTCATGAGGAACCTCTGTGTCAGACCCTGTGGATAGATGGCATCATTTATCCTTTCAGTAACCCTGTCACCTTGGTGTTACTACCTTCAAACTAGAAGAGAAAGCTGAAGCCCAGGAATAGTTCACTTATTCTCAACAAGCTAATATCAAGTTGGAGAAATTTAAACAAGATTATGCAAAAATCTTAATAATAAAACAAATATTTGGTAGCTCTTTACTTTTTTAATTAAATTTTTAATTTAACTTTTTTAAATTAATTTTTGAAATATTGTTATTCCCACTATACAGTTTTGAAAAATATTTTAGAACTGAGTGTCAGTCTACACAGCTAATGGGTGGGAGAAACAAGATTTGAATTTGTTATCCATTGACTATAAATTATGTTTTTTTTTTTTCAATTATGCAAGCTTAATTGGCTTATATGCATAACCATTGGTTTAATTTTCAAGAAAGACACCTTGGAGAGGTCTGGGGTGTTATTATTACTACTAAAAAAAAGAACCAGCAAGTTATAGAACCATCTAATGTTAATAGTGGAGATCACAGACTCAAAGATATCTAGACTGTGGTCTAGGAGCTGAGCTGGGCTTTGAAGACTAAATGGATTTGGGTAAGGGGAGAGCAAATCCCTCTCTATGAATGGATTAGCAGTGAAGCAAGAAGTGGAAAATTTCAAGAAATGGCCTTATTTTAGTAGGCAGAAGAGGCAAATCACATGCAAACCCTTTTACATTATCCCCTTATGCTTCTAAATTCAAGAATTTTTGCAAATGCTGTTTGGTTGAGTATTTTACAAGTTCAGTCTCTCTTTTTCTCCTTTTCCTCCTCTATATGGTTAGGCTGTTTGAGATAGACTGAGGTAAGGAAGATTAAAAATAACTACTCTTTGATAGCATCTGAGAGTAAATATGAAGACTCACTTTAGCTTAGCCTTTTTCTGTTAAATCTGCTGCTCTAGAGCTTAACCTGGAATGAGAGAATATGAAAATTTAGGGATATAGTACAAAACTATTTACTTAAAATACTATTATAAAGCAAAAGAGAGATAAGAATTATAGTGAATGTTTAAAAACTTATTATTAAGGATTGTTATTAAAAATGTTTTCCAAATAACCATAAGCTCAAAGCCTATGATTAAAAGGTCCACAAATCATAGAATTGCTTTATTTTGTGAAACCCCTTTTCCCTAAAACATTAATGTAATTTGGTTTAACATGAATCACAAAGTTGGATGTAAGGATTAAGTGTTTAAGAATCATTTGTATAAGTTAGATTCTGACATGGTTCCTATTTTCTTTCCTAAACTGTTATATTATATTTAACAGTGTGCTTTATAAGTGTGCTTTAAACCCAACACTGCAAATTCATAAATGATGGTCCCTAATATCAAGTGACTCATGGTCTAGGGAAGGAGACATTTATATAAATCATTACTATGTATAGTGAAATGTATTTAAATAGATGTATGTACAAAGTGTAAAGATATGAAATATTTAGCTAAAGGAATTGTCTAAAGAGTTACATGATTTGATCCCTGAAGGATGATTGAAGTCTCATTAGATGCAGAGATTAAGACTATTTAGCAAGAGGGAATGGCGGGTACAAAGTCATCGAAGCGTGAAAGGCAAATTCTTGTTAAGAGGAGCTTCATTTGAATATAATTGAGGGTGGGAGGAGTGGTGGGTAGAGTACACAAGAAAGTAGAGGTTGGCTGGGGCAGAGCATGAAAGGAGACCCTTTGTGCGAGGGAGACCCCACTGAAATCATTATAAACATTAGAATGACAAGATCAAATTTGTAGTTTAGAATGATCATTTTGGAGAAAATGCAAACGATGGACTAGTAATTGTAGAAAAGAGAAGAGACAACCTAGTAAGCTAAGGTAATTGTCAGGAACAGTGAGGGTAAAGATCTGTACTTCAACCACCACTACCCACACCTCACCTCTCTCTCTCTCTCTCTCTCTCTCTCTCTCTCTCTCTCTCTCTCTC